>APFE030221881.1:0-35350 GCA_000404065.3 Pinus taeda
ATAATAATGGGTTAGATGTGAAAACCAGCCTCTGGCACACTCTAACCCCGAATTCCTACTTGAAAACCAATTCGTTGGCGGGTAAGAATTCTCTTTCTTTTGTTCACTGTTTGATTTCTCAGCTGAATAATGACTTGAGGACAAGTCAAAACTTTTGTGGGGGAGAGAAGCATCAGCGTTTTGTTCTTTATCTCTCCATTGTAAATTCTTAAAGATTTCTCATCTCCTCACTGTAAATTTCCAAAGTAGTTTGTTCCAGCATTTCAGATTTCAATAAATAAGTTGTTTTGTCATTGTTTTATCTCAGAGGGACCTAGTTATAAATATTATGCAGGGGGACCTGTTCTGTCCAGAAGACCATGCCATCAGCACTAGCGGTAATGGGACCTGTTTAGACACATAAAAGGGACCTGTTAAGAGACTGTTATTTCAGGGTTACTTCAACACAGCTGCAGCAATTTTCTACAAGGATTGTACATATAAGGAGCTGCTTGAACATCTTCAAAGTTTCAGAGGGACCTGTTGCATTCAAATCTATCTCAGGGGACCTGTTATGAACAGCCAAAAGAGACTAGTCCTACTCAGCATACCAATGCAACAACAGCCAAACAAAAAGTGTAATATGTTCCTTGTTCTTAACATTTAATTTCTTAGATTAATTTTTAATGTTAATTTTAATGACTGTGACTGTTATGATTGATTTCAAGGGCACTACATTTTCCATCATCCCTTATCTCACTGATTCTTCCCTACTTCAACCTATTTCATACCTCTAAAATCCATTACCCCTTCATATCAACCTTGTTATATGCATCCTATAGCCATACCAACATTCTCCATTTGGCCGAGTACCAACAGGACACGTGGTGGATTGTATTTTTTTTTTAAATAAAAATAAAAATAAAGGTAAGAAACAGGTGTTAAAGAGGCCTATTCATTGTATTTCATACGACCGAATGATGATTCCACCACCCCCAGCAGCTAAATGATTCAGATGACTCCATCATACCTCAGTATTGCATATACGCTCCCAGATCTCCTATGATAGCATTTATACAAGCGGTATCATTATTCCCCTGTTTCCAAAGATGAACATGCTCTGAAGTAAAGGTAGTTGGTCATTTCACCATCATTTTTCAGGTTGTTTATGTTGGCATATAAATCCCGTGGCTTCCACAGTAAGGACTGAAGGCAGTGAGTGCCATTCGGTTTCGATTCCCACCAAAGTCACAAGACAGTCGACCCAGCATCACATTGGATACTAAGGGAGCGACACCATCAGGTAACAAATTAAAATTTATTTGTTAAAATTGCAAGTTAGAACACGACCCTCTGCCAAGATGACCAATAGGGTCGAGCCGAGCGTGTTCAATAGTTCCCAATACCATGAAGATTGCATTTCGATTCTCAGAGAGATACAGTGGTTGCCCTTTTTGGAGAAATTTCATGGAAGCAATGAAGAGGTTACCAAGCAATTCGCTTTCACATTCAATGGGGAGAAAGCCCTGATAGGTAACTTCTCATTCAGGGTTTCAGAAGACACCATCGCCCAGACAATAGGGATCAGCCCAGAAGGGGAAAATTATTTTAAGACCAAGCAATTTAAAGAGAAATCGTGGACCCAATTCATGTCTAGATCCCGAGTCTCATCAGTTAACTGGAAGAAAGGCGTCCCAAGGAGTTGGTTGGTGCATCCTTGGGATGAGATGGTATACATACTTCAAAAATTCGTAACCTGTGAAGGCCGTTACAGTATTGTTTATCTATACCATATCAAGTTACTGCTACACTTGAAAAGGCAGTGTGTTATCAGTCTACCATATTTTCTATTGCAAAGCCTAACCAAGATGTCGAAGACCATCCAAAAGCAGAAGGGAAATGAAGACAAGAGCTTATATCACTTTGGCTTAGTTAAAATTCTTATTGAGCATGAATTGCAAAGAAGAGGGAAAATGTGGAAGGAGTTCTTAGCTGCTAACCAAATTAGAGATGAGGAAGACAAAGAAGAATCGCGGGAGAACTCAGGATTCATGAAGGACATCGATGAAGAGATCCCAGCATCCAAAGCAAACAAGGTACCTCTACCTATGAGCAGCATAAGGACTATGCAAATGAGAAAGGAAGATGCTAAGAAGGCAGAGCAAGATAAAATTTTCACCACTTATTCAAGAAGAACAAGGAGGACACCAAAAGCCCAGTTGCAAGAAGACCAGCTTGAATCCAATGCACCTATACCGATGGATATTCAGAGCAGTGACCACTCACCACCAGGACCAGGAGATGATATAGAGGTTGAAAGTAATAACAAACAAGAAAAAGGGTCACCACCTCCCAATAAGAAACAGAATAAACTGGAGAAACAAATTGAGAAATTAAAGGAAGAGCTCATGGAGGCTAATATGCTGGAAAAAGTTATCAAGAAAGAAAATGAAATGCTCCGAGCGCAGAGTAAAGAGACTCAAAAGAAGAATGAAAAGTTAAGGGAGCGAGTCAATGAGCTAGAGGCTGAGCAAACAGATATTTGTAAGTGGGCCACCAAGTGGTACAATCAGAAGAAGACCTTCAAGGAAAAATACAAAAGATTAAAGCAGGAGCTCCATGGTGAGAAAGATGCCAAGGTGAAAAAGAATGTGTACACATTGTTAAAGGCAGCAGAGGTACAGGCAGGGACAGAATTCAAAGGAAGCACTTCGGGGTTAGCATGAGGACATGCTAATTCATTAAGTCGGGGAGAGATATTGGTACCATTCCATGACCCCTTTTTCCCTCCCAAAACATGTCATTTGCCTACCTCTTTTCATCATATATCTCTCAGATCCCTTGTAAATTGATTAGTTAATAGTCTTATAGTTATTAAATTGCATTGAAATTGATTTAGGAGTTTTAAGTTAACGAATTAGGAATTTTTGGCAAAATGGCTACAGGAAGTTCCAACATCCTGTAATTGGTTTATTGTTTGACATGTGGCATGACAGCTAGGCTAGAGCGAAGGGTAGCGATGAAAAGCGGAATGTCCAAGAATGGACGAACACCTATCCCACAACAGAATCAACCCTCCTACATGCGCGGTCAACGAAGGTCAAACTATGGCATGTTGGCGACAAAGGTAGCAACAACACGCATTCTAAACTAATTTAGTTTTGTTTCCTTTTTGAAATCAGTTTAGGATAGAAACATTTTCAAAAATCGCGATATGGTAAAAGCGGCAACAGCCTGCTCATGTATGTACATTCATTTTCGAGGGTTGTAGAACCATATGAAAACACAGTTCTGAATCAGTAGTTTATTATTATTATCATTATCATTGTTTCAAAAACAGAGTTTTGAATTTTAATATCAAAGACTTGAGTTACAGTCACGATCTTGTTGCGTTGATTTGATAATTGCGTGATAACAAGTCCAATATACCTCTGGAACGCGGGCGGGCCCTGCGTAACATGGTATACTGTTGTTTTATTTCATTTACAGTTAGGGTATTAAATATGCGCAGTGATTAAAATTGATGTATGTTTATGATATGCGTATGATTTATGTTTATGGATGTGCTTGAATAGATCATCACTGAGGTCGTGAATCATATTCTGTAAGGGATTCGATCCCTTGTTATCTTGTAGAGCAATGTCATGAACTCTTATGCTTACGATTTCCATATATTTTTATCTTGTGTGACTGTTAATGAATGTTGAGTATTTGCTGAACAGAGGTTTTATGTATGATGTCTCTGTAAGGGGACGAAAATCTTGGTTTACAGTGATACACAGCGTTTTGGCTTGCTAAATGAATTGAATCTTGGTTTATAGTGATACATAGTGTGTTTTAGTTTGATAATGAATTGAATGACAGCATTTTAACTAGGTAGATTAGACTTAGATAACGATCCTTTATGTCTATATACTTTAGACGCATGCCTCTAAGTCTACACACCCTGGTCGATAATAAATATAGCCTAGTCTAGCACCCTAGATAGGACACTACAGAGGCACTGTTCATATGCAGCAAAACAACTAAACAAAACTAAAAACAAGGTAAAAAACCCCCAATTTCTAGAATGGAAATAGGTTCAGTCAATCATCGCATATGGTCTTCATAGAAACAGGGATGGATTGCACTTTACACACTTGGGAGGTGCGATGCATACTGGGTTACAGTGACAGACAGTGCGATGGGCTAGGGAGTGCAACTGAAATGGGTTTTGGCTCAGATGTGCAGCTATTTTTAGTGAGTTAAGTTGAGCTATGATGTACAATAAAGAGAAAAGTATAGAGGAATGACTTGAGAGGTTACTAAGCTACCAAAAGGGCATCTAGATGTGCTTTTAAGTCAAATGTTTAATTCATAAACTAAACCAGAGATTGACCGAAGCAACATTCATCTACTATGCAATTGCAGAGCAAGAGAAGTTCGAAGGCTACCTGGCTGACTTCAGGCTCTGTCTATAGTTTATAAAACAAACAATAACAACAAACAAACATCTATTCGATCCCCAGCAGAGTCGCCAATTTGTTTCTGGGAAAACTAGTGTCTTTTCGAACGACTAACCCTCTAGGTTTGGAAACTACCCTAGAAACAACAGTTTAAAGCAATTCAACAATTTCTTCTATGTATAATAGATAAGAGAAAGATAATGGAATCAAGCTGGGACTTCCACTTAATCCTTTGCTTTATCTCTCTCCCCCTTAACAGAGCTTGCAACTCCTCCCCGTACTTAACCCGCTTGGAGAGTACCTATAGAAACATAGTAACAAAGAATCGTCAAAGCATCTTGATCTATTATAACATAAACATTATAGAATTAGATATATAATGAACATACAATAGCATTCACAAATGATAACATTCACAATTGCACAATCATATGGAAGAAAACTTGAAGAACTTTATTAAATAGAAGGGATAATTACAACTTGGTTGTCTGATCCAGCATCAATCCCTCTTCACCTCATGAAATAGCAAGATCACACCAACATTACAATGCTCCTTCCTCAATTACAAACTATCAGCACTTCCTTGCAATTAACAATATTCCAACCTCTGGATCTCTTAGATGAGGGATCCATTTATAGATGTGTGCAAGGGTGTGAGTCATCTCTGGGTTTTTATTAGTGTCATTCCACTTGTTACAATTGGTTCCACTTGGAGATTTTTTGGATCTCTTACTCATCCCTGGGTGAATAGAGGCAAGTGTCATAGGAGAAGTTTCTAGAAGATTCCATGAGCAACCACCTAGAAAATTGTCTCGGACATTTGTCCATCCTTGCCCATCGCACCCTATAGAAGGCCTAGTCAGTATGCATCACACCTGAGTAGTGTACCACTCAATATGCATCATACCTGGCCAGTGGAACAGTTAGTATGGTCCAGTGTAGGCCATTTCTGGATGGTTTCTCAGGTGGAACTTTTGGGGAATGATGTAATCAAATGACTATGTTCTTTTAGGCTATGAAACAACTCTTTTAGGGGTTGAAAATACCTAATTTAGTGACATATCAGATTGGGTTGAAGTGCCCAAATATGTCTATAAAAGTTTCCCCCTAAAGCATGAAGTCGTAAATATTGATGTCGGGTGAAATGCTTTATCATGAGGATTCGAGGTTTCAAACTGGAAGGTGACCTACATAAGTTACAATACAATACATCATCATAATATAATTTTCATGATCTAGTTGAGGCAGGCATTCCCATGCTCAACTTTATAAATTCATTTCATGTACATAGATTAGATAGTCGTTGGCAAATGCAGATTGGTGATTCTTCAGATGTAGAGTCATCATCCTTGGTTTGGATGACCATCTGTGTAGCGTATTTGTACATTTGATGTTTTTATATCCCTGAATATATCATAGCCCAGATGGATGAAACTAGATCCTTGGTCTTCAAACTTGTTCGATCTTCACCCGATGTACAAGGCAATCCATGTGAAGAGATGTTCTAAAGTCGAACATGGAAAGACATCGCCTGATTACCAGCCAATAATGTGAGTTGTTAATAGGCGCGAAAGGAATCACTGATAATTATAATGACCCTCAACGTACTACAGTACAATTCACGTGGTGTGAATATATGATCTGATGTCAAGCACCATGCAAAATCTTTCGGTCAAATGCCATTGATGTCAACCTGTTGCTGGAAGTGAGAAACTTTCCATTGGGACATGCAAGCTTCAAAGCACTGAAAGGGGTGTTTCTAAGTCAACTTCTTGGATAATGAGCTAATGTTGACAAGAAGTGACTCGTCACAAGAGGGCCTTGATGTATCCCACATCTATGACATGAAATGAAGCAAATGATTTCTGGAGGTGAAAACGAACTGACGACACAAGGTTCAAGAATGGTGGTCATGAAAAATGAAGGTTGGAGGTATTGTAGTGGATGAGACATTAACTAGATGGTGGTTTCTTAACTAAATGACTTCTCTTGAACATGTTGACAACACTGAGATGGATTGGTAGTGTTAACCCCAAAAGATGGATGGTGTGGAAGATCAATGGTGAGATGATTGATGAACAGAATATCCCAACCCGACTCAATAATGGCGATGGAGTGAAAGTGTCATGTTCAAGAGTGACCTGCTACCATAAGCTCTTCAACTTTTTTCCCTTTTTCCCAATCATTGCTAACCAGGACCTCTTTATTTTTGTCAAGCATGAGGAGGATAACATTTCTTGTTCTAGAAATTTTCCTTCAGGAAAACCTGTTGCTATGTTTAACGAGTCTAGTGACAGTGAAACTCATTCTTTTCTAGAATGGACAAGTTTGTCGCTATTGTTTTGACGTGCTTAACGACAAGGATAACTCACTCCTTTTCATGTTTAGAGAGTTTGAAAAGAGACGAAAAGAAAACTCTGTCTCGTCTAGAATGGACAAGTTTTTCGCTATTGCTTTAACGAGTTTAATGACAAGGATAACTCAGTCCTTTTCATGTTTAGAGAGTTTGAAAAGGGACGAAAAGGAAACTTTAGAAGTTCTTTTTCATAAAATAATCCATTAGGTCTGAAAAAGGATAAAATAGTACAAAAGGGATGGCTTTTCTGATCACTTTAATGAGCCGAAAAAGACAAGCGCTCAAATTTTTTCATGAGATAATCCCTCAGGTCTGAAAAATATTAAAATATACAAGAGGGATAACATTTCCAAGCACTTTAATGAGCTGGAAAGGCCAATTCCTCGACAATATTTTCATATTTAATAAGTCTGAAAAGGGTTTAAAGGAGACTCATTTTTGAGGAATGAGTGGTGTCTAGGGTAGCGACTAGTTCCAGTGAATTTGGAACTTCTCAAAACATGGTGATTTCTATGAAGAGGTTGGCTAACAAGACCACTCATCGCAACTATTCCTCAAAAAGGGTAAACAACCAAGTGGAAGCATATGATCGGCCAAAAGAATGGAGGTGATGAGAGGTACACAACCAAGGTTCAAAAGGCTGATAGAATGGCAATCACAAAGGTTAGTTACTAAAGGTGGGTTCATATTTTAACAAGCTTTAACCATGGGGGAACTATGCTTGGATTCGGTTTCATTTTTACACAAGCTTGAAATGAAGAAACTATGCTTGGTGTCGATTTCATATTTACACAAGCTCGAAATGAAAAAATTATTCTTGAATAAGTGTTTGAAGATGTTCAATTCACTGTTTAGCACATCAGTTTCTTTCGTCAGTCGTTCAGTCTCTTCAAAACTCCATCAAATTGATTATAAATACATATACATAGATAAAAAATGAACTAAAACTAACATTTTACTTGAAGTATGTGAATAGTAAATATAAAAAGTAATTTTACCTTTCACTTTCATCATTTCATTTCAAATTTGGGATTTGGAGCTTTGGAGTGGTTTCCCCCCCTCAAATTTCACCAGTTTATTTCATGAGAGCCGATGGACCAATTTCCATGCCGTTGGGACCAGGTAGGAGATAACCTTGATCTCTTCATTTTCATTTCATCTTTTCTTGATTCTGAGCTAGTTTTTCCACTTTTCTGGGCCCCTGGGGTTTGAAGAATTCATTCCCTAATCATCGCACCTAGCCTATATTGAAAGTTGTGATGCATATTGTGTTGTACACTGGCCAGTTAGTATGCATCTCACCTTGCTCAAAGGTAGGGTGCAATGGGCGCAGAAAGGCAACTTTACACAATGATTTTTCATCAAAGTTTTGCCTATTTTTGCTCAAATTTGGATCCTAACTCATATTTTGTCTACATTTCAGATATTGTTTTGATCAAGATGGTTGTCACATGGTGTGAACGAGAACATGAAGAGGAGGACATGATTGCTTTACATGACCAGGGCATAGTTGATGCATTAAGAAACTGTGGTTTACTGAAGTTCTTCTGCATATCCAACATGAGGCAACAAATCAGTTTGTTGCAGTATTTTCTCGATCCTTGGGATCCGATTGACCAGGCATTCCATATTAGAGGTAAATCTATTCCATTTACAGTCAAGGACCTTTACTTTCTGACGGGATTGTCGAGGCGTGGTGCCCCTCTTTCACTATCAGAATTTGCTCGTGAGGGTGAATCCGTGAAAGATTACATTCGTCAGTTCTACAGGGATTGATCTCAGCCCAGTAGAGATGGTAATATCAATATACAGGATGTCACTGATTGGCCCTTGACGACCATTTTATTTACCTTTTCTAGATTAGCTAGCAACACGGCCTTACATTTGGTGAATAGATCTTACATGCAGTATGCTCTGGAATGCCTGGAACTGAAGGTGTTCAATTGGTGTGAGGCAATGCTTCCTGTCATAAAAGAACAACTCTCCAAAGTAAAGAATGGAAGAACCAAAAATTTTGGCTATGGATTTATATTGACTGCTTTTGATTTGGAGAGGATTCCACTGATGTAGCCTCAGAGCATTTCACTAGTGTTGCCAGCACTGAGGGAACCACGGATGCAGAGATGGATTGATCTTAGAGACAGACATGCCGGCTAGTCACAAATTTCCTTCTCTTTTGCCTTTTTCAAGTGGTTCAACCGCCAGGAGATGGTCTTTACAGAGTATCCATATGTTGGGATGGATTTCTGAGGTGACCCGGATTTGGCATTACCAGCTGGTGAGCAATGGAGTGCTATAGGTAAAATGATTTGACCACATCTTTGTTTTTCAATTTTATAATGTTTTCGATGTTACCAAGACTAATAAAATTTATATGTGTGTGCAGATATTGGACTAGTATGACCAGTGGCACGCCCACGGGCGGCAGATGACGCTCTAGCAAGAGAGGCTATAGGGAGGGCTGTCCTTTGGGATCTTGACATATCAGAGACCTTGGTAGTGCTACAAGATCAGATTGAGGGCCTCACTCTCAGCATTCAGGATGTCAGGACCGATGAGTTACCTTTGAGGTTACAACGCCATACTATTGGTGTATTGAGTCGTTGGACTAGGCTCCTAAGCATGATAGCACAAGCGGTGACATGTTATCACCAACATCACTAGTCTAGGATGTTCTTCTGCATTCATTTTTAGTTTTTTGGTCAAATGACCGATTTTGCCTTGAACACAAAACATTTTGTATAAATTATAAATAGCTATCTATTTTTTATTTTCAGAGTTTTATTTTGGTTAAGCTATGTAATCCTGATGCAAATGTTGATAGGAAATGTTTTTTTTACAAATGTTGCAAATGTCTATTTAACACATAGTTTGCTAATGAATCAGTCAATGTGTTTAAGTTTCTTGAAATGTGTTAATATTGAATGGAATCAAAATGTCTTTCCAAAATCCTTACTCTTATGAACATGTGATAAATAGTTTGGTTCTGAATGGAATAAATGGCAATAAGCTATAGAATGATGAGTTGTGAATCTAGCCTAACAACGAGTCGGCATATGCCATGTGAAATAGCATCAGAGAGAAGTTCAATCAGCGCGCTATATTCAGTGATGTTGTTCATTGATCGACCAATACATATCAACCTAAAACTCACTAACTCACTGCTTGGAGCAAAAATGGCGCAGGTCACAGAAGATAGGTTCTACATGCTACGACTAGCTCCGTCAGCGTACCCAACAAACGGTTCCAAAAAGTTTGACATCTGCAACAAATGCGAAGTGGATTACCTAACCAAAATGACAACTCTAAAATAAAACGCACTAAAAAATGCAATAAAAGTATATATACAATGAGTTTACTACACATAATCAAGCATAGTAACATTTAAGATACAACTCGTTTTGGGGTTGCGATAGTGGAATCCCATCATAATCAACCAGCTTATAGGCTCCTTTTTGTCAATACTCATTTAAAAATGTAGGGGCCCATCCATAATGGCTAGAATTTACCTGCTCCTTATTTGTCAGAGTCTTGATCATAAAGTAAGACCAGGTCACCTTCTGAGAAGACACGAGGCTTGACATTTTTGTCATATTGTGCCTTGACGCGTTTCTTATGCACTTCGTTAGCCAACACGGCATCATGACGGGTTTCATCCAAATGGATTAGTTCCAAGAAATGAGCCTCTTCTTCAAAAGTTTCAGGAAGCAGATCAATTGCAAGCTTGAGGGATGAGATTTTGCAATGAATTAGTAAGACTACTTCCAAACCATACACCAATTGAAAGGGCGTAAATTCGGTCGCATTTCTCACCAAATTCCTATATGCCCACAGAGCTGAGGATAGGATTAAATGCCAATTCCATTTGTGAACTCCAATCATTCTCTGCAGCATGCATTTAAGGACTTTGTTGATTGCCTCAACTTGTCCGTTAGCCTGTGGATAATATGGAGTAGAACTATCATGGGACAGTCCTAATTTGGCAGTCAATTTGATCATCATGTGATTGTGAAAATGTGACCCATGATTTGTGACTATGGCCTGTGGTACACCAAATATAGAAACTACATGATTGAAAAAGAAAAGAGCAATTGTTTCGCCACTGTTGTTTAATGTAGGCATCGCCTCGGCCCATTTTGTAAAATAGTTAATAGCGACTATAATATACCCATGCCCCTCAGGCGATGTGGGGTTACATGTCATGAAATCAATGCCCCATTTAGCAAATGGCCCAACTGCAACTACTGGATGCAATGGTGCAAGTGGTAATTTGGTTTTGCGATCAAAAATATGACAAGCATGGCAACTTCTGACTGCAATTCCAATCTTTGAATATGGTTGACCAAAAGTAACCAGCTCGTAAGATTTTTTGTGCAATTGCATAACCAGATAGATGCCCCCCACAAGCACCTAAATGGGAATCATTCAAAACTTTTTCTGCCTCCTCATGCATAAGGCACCTTCATAGAACTGTATTGACATGATGACGGTAAAGTGTATCACCAACGATTAGATAGTCTTTGGCTTGGTATCAAGTACGTCGTTGTTCAGAGCAAGTGGTGTTAGGCCTAAAAGTTTGGGTTTGGAGATAGACTAGTATATCCCCATACCACAGATCACTTAACGATATCAAAAATAGAGTCTCATCCACCTTTTATGCTTTGGATGTTAAATTGTTGGATGACGAGGGAAGGTCACAAAGTAACTATGCAAAGATGAGAGATTTCTTTGATTTGGATTTGGTGAAATCCAGATCAAACTCCTGCAAAATGGCTATCCATTTGGAATAATTTCCCCCCAATAATTGATGCAACAGAATCTGACACAATGGTATTTTTGCGAAAAAGAACATAGTGTCAAAATCTCTGTACTACTTGAATGGCTGCTAAAGCCAACTTTTCAACATAAGAGTACTTTCTTTCTATATCATTAATATTTTGACTTAAATAATATATAGGATGTTCAATTCCATTATCTTCTTGTACTAAAACCATGGCAATGGTTGTATCTGCAGTGGTGAGATACAGGTTAAAGTCTTTTTGATAGTCAGGAGTGTACATTAATGATGCTTCTATCAGGGAAACTTTTAAAGCATCAACGAAGCTTGCACAACCTAATCCCAGTGGAAGGGTACTCCTTTTTTCAAAAGATGTGTATAACCTTTAGTGAGCTCAGTATAATGTGGAATGAACCTCCTCAAAAAGTTATCTTTCCCTTGGAGTCTTTGAATCTGAAGAAAATTTGAAGGTGGAGGCAGGTCAAGGATTGTCTGAACCTTAAAAGGGTTGAGTTAAATTCCGTCCTTAGAAACTACAAAACCAATCAATTGACCAGAACCAACACAAAACACACACTTGTGCGGATTGAGTCATATCTTTTAGTGTTGGTAACGTAGAAATATGGCTCTCAAATGCTACGGATGATCAGTCCGTTTTCGCAAATGAGTAGGAAGATCGTCGAGATATGGTTGAATGATGTGTTTGATGTCGTGGAACGCGTAATTCACTGCCATCTGAAAATTTGCCCCTGCATTCTTTAAACCAAATGGTAATTTATGGTACGTGAATGTGCCCCATGGACATATAAATGTAGTTTTTGACTGGTCCTATGGGTTGATATTAATTTGATTGTATCCAAAAAATCCATCCATGAACGAAAAGATTTCACATCCAGCACATTCATCAACAATCTGGTCGATAGAGGGTGTAGGATAGTTGTCCTTTGGACATGCTTGATTTACATCCCTATAATCGACGCACACTCTAATAATTCCTTGTTTTTTCATCGCAGGAAAAATATTCGATACCCAATCAGTGAGAGGAACAGGGTAAATGAAGTCAGCACAAAAAAGTTTTTCAACTTCTACTTTAATGGTAGTGGCTTTCTTCAGATGGATAGGTTGAAGTCGTTGTCATATTGGTTTGACATCTGGATACATCTTGATTTCATGTTCAACTATTCTCGAGTCAATGCCTGACATTTCTCAATATGGCCATGCAAAGACAACTCTGAATTCGCAAAAGACAGCACAGTAAATCTCTAGTTCTGATGGAGAACAACATTTGCCAATGTGAATATTCTCTACAACATTAGGTTTTGTCGAAATATTAATGGTGATAGTTTCTTCAATGTTGGAAAGATTTCACTCAGAATCTACTATGTTTACAGTATTTAATAAAAAATAAAAAATTGAAGGATGATCAAGGTCGTTTGAATAATCTTCATTGTCATCTCGAAGATGGGAATGATGGTGGTAATCTTCCCACGGTGACTCTCCTATCATCATTGATTTAATGATTCCTTCGTCTGTAGGATGTATAAGAGAGCAAGGATCAGAAGAGGTACCATATTCTAAAGACCTATATACCCAAACCCAAGCCCAAAAAATTGATTGCTACAAAGATTCAATGGGGCTTAGTGGCAATACCTTGCAATGATCCTCACTATCAAAATGGTTGAAGCTCTTCTTAAACTCAAATGATGTAGAAGAGATCATATGATAGGTTTCTACTGTGGCGACTTCCGCAAGACCAGATGGAGGCGAGAGGGCAAAAGTTCCCATTAAGGAAGGATATTTTAGGAGACCTTCTCTAACATTTTTAAGTGATTGTGAACTTCCATGGATCAATGGAATGCTTCTAGTAGCTTGTGAACTATTAGGAAAAAATGCTAGTTGGTCAACAATTGTGATTCCACCTTGGAAGGGAAATGCAATATTTCTAATATATGTAGACACAATGGCAGCCATAGCATAAATCCAGGGCCTTTCCACTAAGATGTTGTAATCAAGGTTTCCATCAATAACCTAGAATTCAATCTCTATTGTCTACCCCCCAGCTCAATGTGAAAGTTACTTAAAATTCCATATGGAGTGTATGTTCTTCCATCAAACGCTTTTAATGTTGTTGATGATCGTGACAAGGGTGGTGAACCAAGAATTTTCCAGCAACTCATTGACATAATACAGGTAGATGCCCCCTCATCAATGATGGTTCGATGAACATTTTTATCAAGGGCTTTTATCTGTACAAGGAAAGCAAGTTGGGTTGGTAACTAAGGTGTATATCCTTTATGATTAAAGGCCACAAGATTGGAATCCGTTGGATCAATCCCACCTATTGTTGATAACAAAGCTTGCTTTTGGGAGGGACAATTTTGCAATACCTCAAGTGTTGACATAGTGGATGGCGATTGAGCCAGATCCTCCACTATATTATAATTTTGAGTGGCTCGACCACGAGGATTAAATGTTGATTTATGTACGACTCCCTTTGGCAGCTTTATAGTTAATTCAGGAATAGTGGGTGGAACAAATTCTGGCAAAGTCATTGTCAAACCACTAGGTTGATCTGTAGCTTGGTTTTTGACGACGATTGATTCCCATAATCTTTATTCCTTGTTGATATCAAAGCATCATTTTGCTTGTTTGAGATGGATAGCATAAGAAATTGGGATGTGGAAGCATGATCAATAGCAACCAGATTAGTTTCTGGGTTTGGAAACAGATCAGTCAACATTGCTGACGTATTCGAAGCCTTCAAAAATTTTAGAATCTTCGCTCGATGTTGACATGCCCTCGTATAATTCTCCTCGTTACATATAAAACATGGAAAACGAGAAGGTTTCTTTGCCCTAGTAGGGTTCTTAGATTATTTTTCAAGAGTTCGTTCTCCTGTTTCTTCTTATTATTTTTCCCTTTCTTCTTGCTCCCTGGTTTCTTTGGATTCTTTCCCTTGTAAGATGACATGACATTAATCTCTGAGGCAAGAGGTTTGTCATTTACATTCTAACTAGAAACAACAAGAGCTTTACCAAATGGAGCCCTTGCGGTTTGCGTGCTGGAGGCACTGATCACGCCATCACCAGCATGAGAGTCCCTATTCGATTTAGGAGGAGATGGAACAGAAAATTCTGGTCTTGGAGTGCCAAGAATTTTGTCGTAGAGTGTGCCAGACTGAGTATAGATCAAGTCTAAATATTGGGCATGAGCAATGACTTGTTATTCAATGACAAATCCTCCTTTCGCCACATCCTCAGTGATAGATGGAAATAAGGACTTAATAAACCACTCAGCTAACACCTGATCAGGAACATACATCTTCACCATTTGACGATGACGTTGCCACTCATGAATATGATCAGATATGTGAGTGGCCGTGGTCTATTTATGTTGGTAGTTCTATTCCCGTTTTGTACCTGATGGGTAACTGAAAGTGGCTTGGAAAAGTAGTGGCAAGGGGGTTGAAGTTATCAAATGAAGCTCTAGGCAATTCAATATACCATTTCGCTACCGAACCAGTGAACGTTCTCTGAAAAAGGTGAAGCCTAATCGAATTATCATTCAGGGTGTTAGATGAGCACCACAAATGAAAATTCATTACATGATTCAATGGATCTTCACCTAGATTTCCATTGAATTTTGGAATATCATAGGGAAGTTTATGAGGAATCACTGGCCACCAAGGGGCATATGAAATTGGATCATTCGTCATCCAGTTCAAATCTGTTAATTCTAGAGTTGCTACAAAAGGCAATTGTTGATTTAGGTTAGGCGAAGCATACCTGGGATAAGATGGAATCGCCTGAGCAATAGGTCTTTGCATACCCGCATAATGTATCTGATGTTGGTAAGTTTGATAAGGTTGTTGGACATAACCAGTATAGTGTGGTTGATTATAACCATTTTGAAAATAGGGTTGTCCATTACCTACAGAGCCTTGCTTCTCAGGTCCTCGGTAGCCTTGATATTGACTAAATCTAGTTTGAGCTTATAAACCAAGCCCAAATTAAGGTTGGGTTTGCTGGAATTGCAGTTGTTGGTATTATACCAACCATGGTTGTTGTACCATTTGTTGTTGCCCAATACTGGAAGATTGACAATACCCATTTGTGCCTGAGACAATCCATATAAGGAAGCACTAACCTGAGGGTGCAATTGAGCTGTAAAGACAAGTGACTATTGTATCGCAACCTGAGAGACTTGAGGTTGAGACACAATAGGTTGTGCTTGTGCTTGCGACACAGTCATAATAGCAGGTGTAGTGGATATAATTGTCACAGGTTGGATCGGTTGCATTGGATATACAACCCTTGGTTGTTGTGGCAATATTGGTACCCAACCGCTGGATGTAACTCCAGTTTGACTTGAATTTTGTTGGGAACTCTCACATGGTTGTTCCATAGGAGGGAACAATGAAAAAGCATACTACCCTCCATATGGAGGTAGTCTAGTGTTCAAAGGATATATCGGTCTCTGAAGACTGGTCTGCCCAAATTGATACCGGCATGCAGGATCAAATTGCTGATTTTCAACATAAGAAATACCAGACGGGACTCTAGATGAATAAATAGGAGTAGACCATGTTGTTGAAGTGGCCCCTGAGTGGACTCCAGCTAGTGATTGATAACTAGCCAGAATTGATGGTATACCAGCAAACATTGTAGGAATGGCACCTGGAAGTTCTGTCGTAGTTGCATCAGAGGACACATTCCTAGATGTTGATGGTTGCTCAAACATGTTTAGTTTATCCAAAATATTTCCTAGAGATTCGAAGGGAACTTGTAATGAACGATGATTAAAAGAATCGTACTAAGGAGTAAAAGGATACAAATGAATCCCAGTTCCAAAATGTAATAGGGTACTAGATGGAGGATCCTCTACTCTCTCCCCTATAGCAATCAGACCAAGTGGAAGAGGTATACTGTCAGGTCTGTAAAAGATTTCTCGAGCCGAAGAAGATATAGCTTCTGCAGTGATAGATACTTGAGGTGTGACACCTTCTGAATTCTGAAACTCAACTTCTAGATGTTTAGGTAAGTGAACTTCAGTCTCAAAGGGGGGTTCTTAAACAACTCCTGGTTCAAGTGTAGCCTCAATTTGAACTGAAATGGGTTCTGGATCAACTCTAGATGGAGTTGTTTCAGGTATAGAAGTGTCTACCATTACACTAGGATCATTTTTAATGTCCTCTTGTAACTGTGGAACTTCTTCTCTAAAGGCAGATGTACCAGAAATGATCGGAGTAACCGTAGTCTTTGATGATGTTGAAACAAAAGTTTCAAATAAACTAGTTGAATTGGACTCAGTTAAATGAGACTATTTTGCTCGGATTAGATTCTCTTCCAGAGTAAAAAACGATTGACTCACTAGTCTCCACAAACGACGGGGTTTTGATTGACTTTCTTCCATGATTTCGGATTACTTGACCAACTCAAAATTATGGGGAAAAGATATTATTCCGAATTCAATTAATTTTAATGACACTTTGACACAACTTTACTTTCTCAATTTTTAAGAGTCGAGAAAAAGCTAAAGATGACTCTAGTCTCCTTCGATTTTTAATGAGCCTGAAGTGACAAGTGCTCAGATGGAACTTTTCTTTTAAAGAGTCAAAAAGGAATGAAAGTGACTACTCCGGAAAATCTAGACAGAGGGATTACCAAACCAATCACAAAACTACAATATACACCTTGGTGATAAATTAAAGAGAAATTACCAAGGACTTATGTATGGCGGTCAATCTTCCCGAATGTTGTGTTCAATGCATTGCAATCAATAAGGCGGCAGACTCGATTTCCTATGGATAGAGGATATAAGGTTATTGTGGTCTCCCAATATATACGTGATGGTACGGGGAGCACAAGTCCATGCTAGCACTTGTCGTATCAAGGAGGAGGAATCACCCAACCTTCGATGAAAACAATAGTTACTAGTTTTTACGACGATGGAACACGTCTCTAGCCTAGACCTCTAGATGTGTTGCGTTAAGTTCCAAACCGTTGTTAGGTTCATTGAAATTTATTTTAGAGTTGATATTGTTAAAGTTTTCCTTTCAATGGTTCACCACGTGATGATGATTTTGAAATTCCTAAAATGCAATCTACAATGATAAACAATATTTGTTTATTTTGAGCAATGAAAATCCTAGCTACTAGGGAAAGAAGATTACAATTATTTCAAACAAAGAGCAAAGGGCACACACTAGTGCATTTCCCTAAATCATATTTTCGCACACAATCTAAACGAAAAGGAAAATGCATGTATTTGTTTTTGTTCTCCTTAATTTGAAAAATGCCCAGAAAGGAAAACTAAATGCAGCAAAGATCTGAAATACTTCTTTCAAAGCGACATTTTCGACAATTTCTTATTCAAAAGGGAAAGGAAGACTAAACGACACTTTTCAATTTAGAATAAAAACTATTTTGACACTTCAAATATTAACAAATTATACCAAATACATGAATAAAAGTTCAATCTACTGTGAAGGGAAGGAAGAATGCACGATACTTCTCTTTTCGACACAAAACGGTAATTACGACACTTTTTGTACCAAAGCAACAGACCGATTTAAACAACTTTTTGACAAAGGATTATAAATGATGAAAAAATACATAAAAACATTCACTAATCCTAAACTAATGGAGGCTGATCTATGTGATGCAAGTAGGCTTCAATAATAAGGCATTGTTCATAAGTAGCAAAACAACTAAACAAAACTGAAAGACAAGGACAAAACCCCCCAATTTCTAGAATGGAAATAGGTTCAGTCAGTCATCGCACTTGGGCTTCATAGAAATAGGGGTGCATCACACTTTACACACTCAAAAGGTATGATGCATACTGGTTTACAGTGACAGATAGTGCGATGGGCCAGAGAGCGCAACTAAAATGGGTTTTGGCTTAGATGTGTAGCTATTTTCAATGAGTTGAGCTGAGCTATGATGGACATTAAAGAGAAAAGTATTAAGGAATGTCTTGAGAGGTTACTGAGCTACCAAATGGGCATCTATAATGCTTGTAATTCAAATGTTTAATTCATAAACTAAACCAGAGATTGACTAAAGCAACATTCATCTACTATGCAATTGCAGAGAAAGAGAAGTTCGAAGGCTACCTAGCTGACTTCAGGCTCTTTGTGTAGTTTATAAAACAAACAATAACAACAAACAAACATCTATTTGATTCCCAGTGGAGTCACCAATTCGTTTCTAGGAAAACTAGTGTCTTGTCGAATGACTAGCCCTCTAGGTTTGGCAGCTACCCTAGAAACAATAGTTTAAAGCAATTCAACGATTTATTCTATGTATAATAGATAAGAGAAAGATAATGGAACCAACCTGGAACTTCCGCTCAATCCATTGCTTGATCTGTCTCCCCCTTGACAGAGCTTGCAACTCCTCCCCATACTTAACCCGCTTGGAGAGTACCTGGAGAAACACAGTAACGGAGAACCGTCAAAGCATCTTGATCTATTATGACATAAACATTATAGAATCATATATATAATGAACATATAATAGCATTCACAAATGATAACATTCACAATTGCACAATCATATGGAAGAAAACTTGAAGAACTTTATTAAATAGAAGGGAGAATTACAACCCAGTTGGTCTGATCTAGCATCATCCTCCCAGCATCAATCCCTCTTCACCTCATGAAATAGCAAGATCACACCAATAATACAATGCTCTTTCCTCAAATACAAACTATCAGCACTTCCTTGCAATTCACAATATTCCAGCCTCTAGATCTCTTAGATGATGGATCCATTTATAGATGTGTGCAAAGGTGTGAGTCATATCTGGGTTTTTATTAGTGTCATTCCACTTGTTACAATTGGTTCCACTTGGATATTTCTTGGATCTCTTACTCATCCCTGGGCGAATTCAAAGAGGCAAGTGTCATAGGAGAAGTTTCTAGAAGATTCGATGAGCAACCACCTAGCAAATTGTCTCGAACATTTGTCCATCCTCGCCCATTGCACCCTATAGAAGGCCTAATTAGTATGCATCACACCTGAGCAGTGTACCACTCAGTATGCATCACACCTAGCTAGTGGAACAGTTAGTATGGTTCAGTTTAGGCCATTTCTGGATGGTTTCTCAGGTGGAACTTTTGGGGAACAATGTAATCAGATGACTATGTTATTTTAGGGTATGAAACAACTCTTTTAGGGGTTGAAGAGTCATAGTTTATTGACATATAAGATTGGGGTTTAAGTTCCCAAATATGTCTATAAAAGTCCTCCATGCCTTTGACTAGTTTACTTGCTTCATCACTTGGATGAGATGCTATTGTTGTTGAACATGTTGCTGATGTAGTTGTTGTTGCAGCTAGTGGAGCTATTGGGGAAAATGAAGCTACCAAAGTTGAAGGAACTACTGTAGTAACTGTAGGAATAGCAATGGAAGTGGTTGTCTCAAGACTGGCTTGTTTCAGTTGTACTAACTCATCCAATTCCTTCTCCATTTCTTTTAATTGAGCTTTTAATTGAAGAATGAGATCCATCATTTCTTCCTGCTAGGTTTGGCTCTCTAGGACCTCCTTGGTCTGTGGATGTTTAGAAGGAGGAAACTTTAGTTGTTTCTTGAAAGAAGAAAATCCTTATTTTTCGTCTTTATTATTTTTTTTGTAGCCTTGATATCATTTTGATTATATACAATTTCAATTACCAAGTCTTCCAGTGACTTGATTATGTTATTCTTGGCCTGTGAGGATGCCTTCTCTAGCTTAAACTATGTTGTGATGTTGTCTAGAGAGTTTTGAAGCTTCTACACACTCATTGATTTGTTAGTCATTGTAGAGTAAGTCATTTCACCTGCCTTCTTATGGAATTCAATTTGATCAATAGGGTGAACACCCCTTGCCAAAACTTCAAACTTTGTCTTCCTACATTCTACTGAGGATCCGGGCTACTGGACTGTAGGCTGCATAAATGTCATTTGCATTTTACTAGTTTTAATATCAAAGGCTGACATTAATCTATTTTGATTGGTAGGTGTCTATTTGAAATACTGGGCATATGTTTCATCCTTTAATTCCTCATTCCTCAATTTGATTTCTTTGTACTTCTCTTTTATGTCTTTCTCCTTATCCACTGGTTTGCTAGATGAAGAGACTTCAATGCTAAGTTTCTTTTAAATAATTTGAGTGTTTGAGGTAGACGGTTGATGAGTTTCCTCTCAAACTACTAGACCTTTACCTTTTTCAATCACTGTGTCAAGATCAATGATTTCAACTATATCAATGGTGTCCTCTTACTCAATTACAAGATCAAACTTGGGCTTCTTCCTGTAACTGGTTTCAAAACTGACATCTGTAGTATCCATTCTAGAGCTAGAGACTTATTCCCTATTTCTCTTTACACTTCTGTCCTGCATGGCTAGATTTTGTAGAACGGGACTAATACCCATCTGTTCCTGTAGGGTTAGCACCTGCAGAAAGGAACTAGTATCTATCTACTTTTCGACATCTATTAAGGTTTTTTCCACATCTAGTAAATTATTTTCCAACCATTCTGACTGGTTGGCATATCTTTCAATGCCTAGGCTAGGCTCATGTACGAAAGGACTTAATTTGAATTTGAGCCTTAGTTTGTTTATAACTCCATTAGGGTCATACTGCCACATAAAACTGCTATTGAAGTTCATTTGATGTAAGAGTTTCTCTGCTTCTTACCCAGCTTCCATATTATTACAAATGAAAGGCCTCAATTGGTTTTTGATCTTAAAATGATTTTTCTATCTAGCTGACAGAAAATTTACCTCATCTAGGTTTATGATCTTCCTGAAATACTCTAACACAAATATCCTCATGGAGAGGTATATGGGCAGCTTGTAGGGAGTGAGTTGGCAACCATGTATCTTGATTTCTGTGTGGTCCTAGTATAGATACCAATCTCCCACTCTACTATTTTTAGACAACTATAAAACTCTCTTAATCTCATCATTGATCCTGGGTTGATTGCTACTGGTTAGCATGTTTACAACTGGATGAACAAAGGAATCAATGAACTCTTTATAACTAAAAATAGTGGAATGTATTTGGATTAATGGTGTCCAAAAGATGACATATCTTGGATATCCCTTAGTGTCTAACTTTTGGATGATGACTAGAAACCTGTCTGAATGAAAATATAGAAACATGTGAAACAAAAATGAAGAGTATTTGAATACTCTTTCATTTGGCAATCCGATAAACTAATCATGGATTTTGTCTTCCAGGAACTGAGCAATGTTAAAAATTGTAGCTGTAGGTTTGCCTGGGCAAAAAAAAGACAGGAAAGCAAGCATAACCTCATCTACATGCTCATCAGTGGTGTATCCTAGAATACAAGAGAGCATGGTTATAATTTGTCTTGCTCTCTTAGAGAAAATGGTGGTAGCATATGGAGGACTATGTGTAGGAGTATGAGACTCTTCTATGATGAAATTTTGAAGGATTTGAGATTTCTTGGGAAGGTCCAGCATTATGTAGAGTTCAAGTAAGGCTTCAATGGAAAGTGGGGTCTCATTTGGGCTTGGCTGGATTTGCAACATTTGATTTATTGACTTTGCAATAATGGTGAATAAAATATGTTTGTCAGGAGAGACTATAGGCCTTTGACTTGGGACATAGCAAGCTTGGTAGAAGTGGATGATTTTTGGGAATAGGTATACCTATGGTAACAAGTACTTGGGAAAATTTGATTCCCATAGGTGAATGTCATCATTCTAGTTCAGGACTTTATCTTTAATCCAACAGTGGAGTTTTAGTAGATGGCTAGGGGAAACAGTGTCTTTAATTCAAAAATATTTTTTGGCCATTGGGAGGTGGTTAATATCCAAGTGAGGGGTTTTCAGGGGTCTTATATCCAAAGAGCTTTGGGAAGCCATAATTTGGTTTATTCAAATAAATTACTTTTTCTCTTGCTTTAGGAGTAAGGTCAGAATCTCTGGAATAGTGAGGAGGGTAATTACAATTTGTAGAAAAGGGATTTTGGATGCACAGTAAGGTTTTCTTTAGCCTAGCAAGTTTTTCTAATTAATTTAATTAATTAACCTTTTGATAATCTATGCATATCTTAAATTACAGGGTTGTTCTAGTTCTTTCAAGAATACCTGGAAAATGATGACTTGGTGCGCAAACAGGGTTTTGTGGTAGTAGCGGAGGTTTCTGAGGCTTCAATTGTCTATTTTCTACTTCAGTTTGGTGTCTGCAGTGTCTTCTAGTTGCAAAAAGTGGTTAAAATGGTTGCACAGAGGTTCAAGGTTTCAGAATTGGTTGAGAGAGAGAAAATGAGTGAAAAGAGTGCAAGGGGGATTTTTCGACCTTTTAACCAACAACAGTTAAATTTCGGCATGAGATTTGGTAAATGAACAGTGGGTAGTTTTGTTTTACATGGGCAGGTGGTTTTATGCCATATCAGAACGCTTTTGGGTCGAGGGTGATCTTTTTCATGAGCACGCGATATAACCTGGTCTTGCCACGTAGCAAAATAGTGCTCAACCAAAACTGTGAATCTCATGTGCTTTTGTACCTTTAACTATTGGATGATGAAACTACACGGTATGGATATGTGCCGTTGGATCTGGAGGTGGGAGATCAGAGGGCTATCGCATGCCGAAGTTGCATGGACAGAGTTTGGATGTGGTTGGTGGGTCCTAGGTTTTTAATTACAATGAAATGTAATTAATTAAAAAGTAATCATGGGATTTTAATATAAGCAATGGGTTAATAAAGGGTGGGGACCGTGGGTTATATGGCGGAGGTTTTAACTATACACCAAGTTTTGGTGAGTTAAAAGGGTGTCCAAGAATTATAACATGGGGGACTTTAAATATATAAAGTAGGACATTAGGAAATAACTTAAGATAAAGAGTTTAGTGGGTTTTTAAGGGAAAAAGGGAAATTAATAAGGGGAGAATGTATTATTTGTGATGGGAATGGGTTTCACACTAGGGAAATGGGTTTTGGGAAGGGGGAGTGATTTTTCAAGGATAATGTCTAGGGAAATGTGGAAACAAATGGAAAAAAGGTCGAAATGAAGGGAAAGGGTTTTTACAAGGGGAAATGAAGATGGAAGGGGTAATTAATAAACTAAGTATGTGGGGGTCTAGTGAAGTGAGAGGAAGTTAGTAAATAAGCTTTAGTGAATGTCCTTTCTCTTTGACAATTCCTCCTACACATGGAACATAGGATTAAGCATGATGAAGGTGCTTTTGAATTAGAAACCTTGTGAACTTCTAACTACCCTTTATTTACCCTAGCATTTTCTCTTCATTCATTGGGTGCATTTGAGCTTGCTGACCCTTCATTTCTTTTTCTTTGATAGGCAAACTATCTAATTCTAACCTTATAACTTCCAATGGCTCAGATTAAATTAATGAGATCATTATTATTCTCTACCTAACTACTGAGCTGCCAAGATTAAACAGTTTGGTTGGATCTTTATTCTCTATCTACCAACATGAAATTTAAAGCATGAATGAATCAAGATTAAACTATTTGACCATCATGGATTGTGGCATTTTTGACAAGCCACACAATATTATTTTGCAAAGTAAAGTAAAAAGGAGTGGCATTTGAATTTGCACACTTTCATGATCTACTCTTATCTCTTTTTGGGGTTCATATTTTATATCTTTTTTATCTTTTTCTTTCTTTTGGTCCTTTGATTAATCTTTTAGGACTTACCCTCTTTAAATTTTTTATTTTTAATATGGGAAAACATTTTTCAGAATGCAAAAGTATGTACAATATTACAAGACTAACCATAGCCAATTCAAAATTATGAATCTTATTATTATAGGACCCTAATAGTGGCTCCACATGGGGATGGCTGCTATCGGGAAATCTATTGTCCATTCAGAGCTGCTAGTCCCACTAAGATGGGTAGCTATCTTAGAAACAAACAAACTAAAGTTAGTTATGTTTTCCTTTATGAGAAGTAGATGAGATAGAAGCAGAGAGTACCAACCTTAGTCTTTCGCGTGGCTCCTTGCTTGTTTCCTCTCCCCTTTGACAAATCTTTGCCACTCCTTCCTCACTTGTCCCGCTTCAAAGAACACCTATAGAGTCAAAGCAGCATAATACCATCAAAGCATAGAGATCTACAATCATAAGCAATATAGGATCAGATATATATTGACCACACAAATGCATATATCAACTCATACACACAAGAATGTGGAGGAAAACTCAAATAGCTTTATTGATAGAAAGATTAGAAGAGAGGATTACAATCCATTGATCTAACCCAACATCATCCTCCCAGTATGAAATCCCTTCTTCACCTCATGAAAAGCTTAGATCACCCAACACTATGATGTTCCACACAGAAACCAACAACACTTCCTTACAAAATACAAGATTTCAACCTTTTGGATCTCTGGGATGAGGGATCCATATATAGATGTTTGCAGGTGGGTGAGTTAGCTTCTGGGATTTTGATTAGTGTCTTCTCTCTGATATTTCTTGGTTCCACTTGGAGATTCATGATCTCTTACTCATCCCTGGGAAAATTCAAAGAGGCAAGTGTCAAATGAGCAGTTTCTAGAAGATTCTCTGGGTTTCCACCTAGCCAACTGCTTCTGGCATTTGTCTACTCTCACTCATCGCAACCCACAGAAGGGATTTTTAGTATGCATCGCACTTTTTGCATATGGAAGGTGAGATGCATCACACCATTAGCACTAAGCAATCTGTATGGTCCAGTTTTGACCAGTTATGAGCAGTTTTTCATGGAGAACTTCTGGGAGATGATGTAATCAACTTACCTTGCTTCTTTAGGGTATGAAACAACACTTTTAGGGACTTAGAAGCCCTTGGTTTATGGACATATGTGATTGGGGTTGCAGTGCCCAAATATGTCTATAACAGTTGCCCCCTAAAGCATGAGGTCGTAAATATTTTTGATGTCGGGTGAAATGCTATATCATGAGGATCTGAGGTTTTTCGAACTGGAAGGCGACTTGTAATAAGATACAATACAATGCATTATCTTCATAATATTTTCATGATCTAACTAAGGCGGGCATTCCCATGCTCAACTTTATCAATTTGTTCTCATGTACATAGGACAAACAACTGTTTGTGTGGTAGACTGATGATTCTAGTAGAGCCATCATCCTTTGGCTTGGATGATTATCTGTGCAGCAATGATGTACATTTTATGTCTTTATTTTCCTGAATATATCATAGCCCGAATGGATGAAATTAGATCCAGGGTCTTCAAACTCATTCAATCTTTGCCCGAAGTACAAGTCGATCCATGTGAAAAGATGTTCTAGAGTTGAACATGGAAAGACATCGCCTGATTACCAACCAATGATGTAAGCTGTTAATAGGCATGAGAGGAATCCCCGATAATGATGATGACCCTCAAGGTATGACAGTACAATTCATGTGGTTTGAAAATAGGACTTGACGTTGAACACCACGCAAAATATTTCAGTCAAAGGCCATTGATGTAAACCTGTCGCTGGAAGTGAGAAACTTACCATTGAGGCATGCAAGCTTCAAAGTACTGAAAGGGGTGTTCCTAAGTCAACTTCTTGGATAATGAGTTGATGTCGACAAGAAGTGACCCATCGTAGGAGGGCCTTAATGACCCCCACATCTACAACATGAAACAGAGCAAATGATTTTGTGGAGGTGAAAACGATCTGATGATACAAGGTTCAGGGTGGCGGTCATGAAAGAATGAAGCATGAAGGTATTGCAATGGATGAGACACAAGCTAGGTTGGTGAATTCTCTGAGTGACTTCTCTTGAACATATCAACGACACTGAAATGGATTGGTTGCGTTAACCCAAAAAATGGATGGTACGGTGGATCAATGGTAATATGACTGGTGAACGGAATAACCAAACCCAACTCAATCATGGTGATGGAGTGAAAGTGTCATGTTCAAGAGCGACTTGCTACCAAAAAAGTTTCTTCAAATTTTCCTCCCAATTTTTCCCCAGTCATTGCTGACCAGTACCTCTTTATTTTTGTCAAGCTTGAGGAGGATAACATATTCTTGTTCTATAATTTTCCCTTCGGGCAAACCCGTCGCTATGTCTTAACGAGCCCAGCAACAATGAAACTCGTTCTTGTCTGCATGGACAAGTTTGTTGCTATTTTTTTAACGAGTTTAACAACAAGGATAACTCAGTCCTTTTCAATTTTAGAGATTCTGAAAAGAGATGGAAAGGAAACTCCAGTAATCCTTTTTTGTCATATGATCCCTTAAGTCCGAAAAAGTATAAAATAATATGAAAGGGATGAATTTTTTATAGTTTTAACGAGCCGAACAAGACAAGTGCTCGATATTTTTGTGTAATGATCCCTCAAGTCCAAAAAGATTAAAATCTAGAGGAGGGATAGCACTTCCGATCATTTTAACGAGCTGGAGAGGCCAATTTCTCAGTAATCTTTTCATATTTTATGAGTCAGATGAAAAGAGCTTAAAGGAGACTCATTTTTTGAGGAATGAGTGATATTTTCAGGTAGTAGTTATTTCCAGGTAAGGTTTGGAACTTTTCAATCATGGCAGTGTAAAGAGGATGGCTAACAGAATCACTCGTTGCAGTTGTTCCTCAAAAGGGGTAAACAATCAAATGGAGGCATATGATCGGCTAAAACGGAGTGGAGGTGATGGTAAGAACACAACCAAGGCTCAAAAGCTAATGATATTGCGATCATAATGGTTGTTTACCAGAGGTGGGTTCATTTTTTAATGAGCTTAAACTCTGGTAGAACATATGCTCATTGCTAGGTTTATTTTTTAACGAGCTTGAACTTTGCGTAAAACTGCTCATGATAATGGTCATTGATATTCAATTCACCGTTAACACTATGTTCTTTTGTCAGTCGTACTACCTGTTTAATCACTCCATCAAACTGATTAGAAATGAGAATACATGCTTGAAAAATCAGTTAAAACAGTAATACCCTACTTGAATTACGTGAAAAGTAACTTAAAAGTAGTTTTTACCCCTCATTTTACCATTTCATTTGAATTTGAGATATTTGGAGCTCTGGAGCTATTTTCCCCCATGATTTTCATTAGCTGATTCTAGGAGATTCTGTGGATGATTTTTGGCATCGTCTGGACTAGGTAAGAGCTAAACCTGATCTCTTCAATTGCATTCTTTCCTTTCTAAATTCTGAGCATGTTTTCTTGCTTTTCTGAGCCTATGGGGTTTGAACAATTCTTTCTGCCCCATCACAGCTAGTATGCATCGAAAGGTGTGATTCATACTAGGATGGCCATTGGCTAGTCAATATGCATCTCACCCAGTACACGGCTGGGGTGCAATGGGCGCAAGGAGGAAAACTTTTGCACTGATTTTTCATGGAAATTTTGCCTGTTTTTTGCAAAATCAGGATCCTAATTCTTCTCTTGTTTTCTTTTCAGAGATTCATCGGAGTAAAATGGTTGTTACATGGCATGAACATGAGCATGAAGAAGAGGACATGGTTGCCTTACATGATCCAGGTACGGTAACTGCATTGCGGAACTGTGGCTTGCACAAGTTATTCCGCATATCTAGCATGAGGAAACAAATCAACTTGTTGCAATATTTCCTCAATGCATGGGATCCTACCAACCAAGTGTTCCAAATTAGAGGCAAATACATCCCCTTAACTATTGAGGACATCTATTTCTTGACCGGTTTATCGAGGCGTGATGCCCCTCTCTCACTATCAGGTTCCGCCTGTGGGGACGAATCCGCGAGGGATTATATTTGCCGATACTGTGGAGAAGGATCTCAGCTGAGCAAGGATGGCAAGATCAATATCCGAGATGTCACCTACCGGTCCTTAAGGACTATTTTATTCACCTTTGCTAGATTGGCTGGTAGTGCGGCCCTTCACTTGGCCAATAGGTCCTATATGCAGTATGCCTTGGAATTCCTCGAACCAAAGGTATTCAACTGGTGTGATGCAGTACTTTCGGTGAAAAATAGAAGATCCAATAACTTTGGCTATGGTTCTATTATGACCGCTTACGCCTTGGAGAAGATCCCACTGATGCAGCCACAATACATTTCACTTGGTCTACCACCACCAACTGAGCCACGGATGTAGAGGTGGGTTGACCTTATGGCCAGACATGCTGGTCGATCACAAGTTTCCTTCTCTGATTCCTTATTCGAGTGGTTCAACCATCAGCAAATGGTTTATGCTGAGTGTCCATATGTTGGGATGGATTTCCAGGGTGACCCAGATTTGGTGTTGTCGGGTGGCGAGCAGTGGGGTGTCATAGGTAAAAATCTCTAACCAAATATCTGTTTATTGCTTTTATAATGTTCTTGTGCTTTCTTTTAAAACTTTATCAAGACTAATAAAAGCTCATGTGCTCATGTAGATATCGGACCAGTGCGACCAGCAGTGCGCCTGAGAGTAGCAGCTGCTGTTCCAGTAGGAGAGGCTGTAGGGAGGGTTGTCCGTCGCAATCTAGATGTGGCCGAGACTCTTGCAGTGTTGCAAGATTAGATCAAGGGTCTCACCCTTGGTATTCTAGATGTGAGGACCAACGAGCTGCCTCTGAGATTATAGCACCATACCACTGGCATGCCAAGCCGATGGACTAGGCTCTTACTCATGATTGCACAAGCAGTGACTTGTTATCACCAGCACCATTAGACTAGGGTGCCCCCTTGCATTTTGAGTTTTTGGGTCATATGACCGATTTTGTCTTGGACATAGAACACTATGTACAAACTATAAATAGTTATATATATTATTGATTTTCGGAGCTTTATTTTGGTTAAGTTATATGATCCTGATGCAAATATTGATGAAATGATTTTCTTTCATAAATGTTGCAAATGTCTATCCAACACATAATTTTCTAATGAATCGGTTAATGTGTTTAAGTTTCTAGAAATTCGTTGATATTGAATAGAATCAAACTACCTTTCCAAAATCTTGACCCTTAGGAACATATGATAGATAGTTGGATTCTAAACAGAAAATATGTCGGTAAGTTGTAGAATGGCGAGTTGCAAGTCTAGCCTGACGACAAGTTGGCATATGCCATACACAATGGCATCAGAGAGGAGCTCTATCAATGCGTTGTATTCAGCGATGTTGTTCGTCGATCAACCAATACATACCCCTCTGAAACTCACTAACTTGTTGCTTGGATCAAAGATGGCCCAGGCTATAGAAGATAGGTTCCACAAACTACGACTCACTCCGTTGGCATATCCAACAAATGATTCCAATAGGTTCGGCATCTGCAAAAAAATTTAAGAGAAGATTACCTAACCAAAACAATCACTCTTAACGAAAACAAAATTGTAACAAAAGAATATGAAGAGGTTACTATGCTGAGTCAAGCATAGTAATGCTTAAGGTACAACCCGTTTTGGGGTTGCGATAGTGGAATTCCATCGTAATCTACTAGCTCATAGGCTCCTTTGATAATACACGCTTAACAATATAGGGACCCATCCACAAACACTGGAACTTACCTGCTCCCAATTTATCGGATTCCTAGTCGTAAAGTAAGACCAGGTCACCTTCTGAGAAGGCACAAGGTTTGACATTTTTGTCAAACTGCGCCTTAACTCATTTCTTATGTGCATGGTTGGCCAAGGCAATGTCACAATGGGTTTCATCCAATTGGATTAATTCCAAGAAACGAGCCTCCTCCTCTGAAGTTCAGGGGAGAAGGTCGACTGCAAGCTTGAGGGACGAAATTTCACACTAAACTGTTAAGATCGCTTCCAGGCCATACACCAGCTGAAAAGGTGTAAACCTAGTCACATTTCTCACCGATGTTCGGTATGCCCACAAGGCTAAGTACATATCAGGTGCCAACTCCGTTTATGGACTCCAATCATCCTTTGGAGCATGCGCTTTAGGACTTTGTTGATTGCCTCAACTTGCCCGTTAGCTTGCAGATAATATGGAGTAGAGGTGTCGTGGGAAAGTCCTAATTTGGTAGCCAATTCAACCATCATGTGGTTGCAAAAATGTGATCCATGATATGTGACTATAGCTTGTGGAACATCGAATCTGGAGACTACATGATTGAAAAATAAAAGAGCAGTCATTTCGCCGTTGTTGTTTAATGTAGGCATCGCCTCGACCCATTTCGTAAAATAGTCAACTGCAACTATGATATACCCATGCCCCTTGGCCAAGGTGGGGTTACATGTCATGAAATCTATGCCCCATTTGGAAAATGACCCAACAACAACTACTGGTTGCAGAGGTGTGGGTGGTATTCTGGCTTTGCGGTCGAAGATTTGACAAGCGTGGCAACTTCTGAATGCAGTTATGCAATCTTTGAACATTGTTGGCTAGAAGTATCCTGCTCGTAAAATATTTTGTGTCGTAGCGTAACTATATTGATGCCCCCCACGTGCACCTGTATGACAATCATTCAGGACTTTTTCGACCTCCTCATGGGTAAGGCACCTTCACAGAGCTGTATCGATACTATGACGATAAAGTGTATCACCAACGATCATGTAGTCTTTTGCTTGGTATCGCGTATGTCATTGTTCCGAGCGAGAAGTATTAGACCTTTATGTTTGGGTTTGGAGATAGATGATTATATATCCATACCACGGATCGCTTGAAGATATCAGAAACAAAGATTCGTCCACGATTGTTTCTTTGGATGTTGAATCGTTGGATGATGATGGGAAGTCACATAGTAACTCTGTGAAAACCAGAGCTTTCTTTGATTTTGATTTTACAAATTCCAGATCAAACTCTTGCAAAATTTCTATCCACTTCAAATATTTTCCCCCAAGAAACCATCGCGACAAGATGTAAGTCATGGGGTTGCAATCTGACAAAAGGGTAGTTTTTCGAAAGAGGACATAGTGTCGAAATCTTTGTACTGCTTGAACAACTGCAAGAGCTAGCTTTTCAACATAGGAGTACTTTCTTTTTGTATCATTTAAGTTTCGACTTAAATAATAGACAGGATGTTTCATTCCATTTTCTTCTTGAACTAAAACCATTGTGACGATTGTGTCTGTTGCAACCAAATACAGGTTAAAGTCTTTTTGATAATCAGGAGAATACATTAATGATGCTTTTATTAGGGATTCCTTTAGAGCATCAAAGGAAGCTTGCGCAACTTGATCCCATTTGAAGGGTACTTCTTTTTTCAACAGAAGTGTATTACCTTTAGCAAGTTCGGTGTAATTTGGAATGAACCTCCTCAGAAAGTTTTCTTTCCCTAGGAGTTTCTAAATCTGAAGCAAATTTGAAGGTGGAGGTATATGGATGATTGCCTGAACCTTACATGGGTCGAGGCAAATCCCATAATTTGAAACTACAAAGCCAAGTAAACGACCGGAGCCGACACAAAACACACACTTGTGCGGATTGAATTGTATTTTGTAGTGTCAGCAATAGAAATATTTCTCTCAAATGCTGCGGATGATCGGTCCACTTTCGCGAATGAGCCAGAAGATCGTCGAGGTATGGTTGAATGATGTTTTTGATGTCATGGAAGGCATAATTCATTGCCCTTTGAAAGGTTTCCCCTGCATTCTTTAAACCAAAAGGTAGCTTGAGGTATGAAAATGTGCCCCACAGACAAATAAATGCAGTCTTTGATCGGTCCTGTGGGCGGATATTTATTTGATTATACCCGGAAAACCCATCCATAAAAGAAAAGATTTCACATCCAACGCATTCATCAATTATCTGGTCGATAAAGGGTGTAGGGTAGTTGTCCTTTGGACAAGCTTGATTTACATCCCTATAATCAACACACACTCTAATCATTCCTTGCTTTTTCATTATAGGAACAATGCTCGATACCCAATAGGTTAGAGGAACCGTGTCAATGAAATCAACATGGAGAAGTTTTTCAACTTCTTCCTTGATGGAAACGGCTTTTTTTTGGTGCACCTGCCAAATCCGTTGTCATACTAGTTTGACATCTGGATACATCTTAATTTTGTGTTCAACTATGCTCAAGTAAATGCCTGCCATTTCTTCATATGACCATGAAAAGACATCTTTGAATTCGTGAAAGAGAGCATAATATGCTTCCAGTTCTAAAGAAGAACAAGATTTACCGACATGAATATTCTCTACAACATCTAGTTTGGTCGAGATATTTATGGCGATAGTTTCTTCAATATTGGATAGGTTTCACTCAGAATCCACTGTATTTATAGTATTTGATAGGAAATAAAAAACTGAAGGATGATTAAGGTTGTCAGAACAATCTTCTTTGTAATTTGGAAGATGGGAACGATGGTGGTAATCTTTCCATGGTGCCCCCTCTATCATCGTTAACTAAAGAATTCCTTCATCTGTAGAATGTACATGTGACCAAGGATCTGAAGAGGTACCATATTCCTTAGACCTATCTATCCAAACGCTTGATGAGCATTGGTTTGGGTTTGCCTCCCATGCCAAAAACATTGATTGCTACAATATTTCTATTGGCCTTGGAGGAAATACTTGGTGATGATCCATGTTAACATCATTTTTGGACATCTTCTAAATAGAAGATACCATATTGTAGGTTCCTACCGTGGCCACTTCCACCAGATTGTTTGGAGGCAGTAGGGCAAAAGTACCCATCAATTTAGGGTCTTTTAATAGGCCTACTCTGATGTTTTGAAGCAACTAAGAGCTTTCGTGGATCATCGGAATGCTTCCCATAACTTGTGAACTGTTGGGGAGAAAGGTTTGTTGGTCGATGATTGTAATCCCTCCTTGAAAAGGAAATGCAATCTTCCTGAAGTATGTCGACACAACAGTAGCCATATCATAAATCCAGGGCCTTCCCAATAGGATGTTTTAATCGAGGTTTCCATCGATAAATTCAACATCAATTTCTATTGTTTTTCCCCCCAGTTCCACTTGCAAGTTATTTAAAATCCCGTATGGAGTGTATGTCCATCCATCAAATTCTTTTAACATCGTTGATGATCGCGAAAAGGGTGATGCACCTAAAGTTTTCCAGCAACTCATGGACATAATACATGTAGATGCCCCCTCATCAGTAATTGTTCGATGAACAGTTTTCTTGAGGGCTTTCATTTGGATGAGGAAAGCGAGTTGAGCTGGTAAGTGAGGTTCATATCCTTTATTATTAAAGGCCACAAGATTGGAATCCACTGGGCCAATCCCACCTATTGTTGATAATAGAGCCTACTTCTGGGAGGGGCAATTTTGTAGTACCTCAAATGTCGACATAGCGAGTGGCGATTGGGCCAAGTCCTCTACTATATTATAATTCTATGCTGCTCTGGCATGAGGATTAAATGTTGATTTGTGTACTACTCCCTTTGGCGACTTTATCATTAGCTCAGGAATGATGGGTGGCATAACTTCTATCGAAGTTGTTGTTGAACTACTAGGTTGATCAGTAGCCTTGTTGTTCGACAGTTGTGGATTCCCATAATCTTTATTCCTTGTCGATATCAAAGCATCATTCTGTTGTTTCAAAATGGAAAACATAAAGCACTTGGGATGGGGAAGCATTATCACTAGCAACCAGATTGGTTCTTGGGTTTGGAAATGGATCAGTCAATACCGCCGAGGTTTTTGAATTTTTTAAGAACTTCTTAAGCTCAGCTTTATGCGAAAAATCTTTCGTCCAATGATCCTCATCACATATAAAGCATGGATGACTGGGTTTCCTTTCTCCATAAGGGTTTGTAGAAGATTTTTCAGGAGACGAATCATCCTTTTTCTTCTTTTTGCTTTTCCCTTTCTTCTCACCCCTTGGTTGCTTTGGTTCTTTTCCCTTGTTGGTCAACATGACGTTAACCTCCGAGGCAAGAAGTTCTTCATTTGCATTTTGACCAGAAACCATGTGGTCTTTCTTAGATGTAGCCTTTGCGGTTTTCGCACTTGTCATTCCTATCATGCCATCGCTGACATGAGAGTCTTTGTTTGATTTAGGAGGAGGCCGAATGGTCTAGGAGCATCAGGGATTTTGTCCTAGAGTGTGCCAGACTGAGTATAGATCAAGTCTACATATTGCGCACAAGCAATGACTTTCTCTTCAGTGACAACTCCTCCCTTTGCCACATCTTCCGTAATAGAAGGTAACAATGACTTAATAAACCATTCAACTAGCAGTTGATTAGGAACATATGTTTTTACCATTCTACGACGATGTCACTGTTACCGGGAATAGTGTCCACTCAGATGCTGCTATTCCCACTAAGATGGGTGGCTATCTTAGAAACAAACAAGTAAAGTCTACTTTCACTTTCCTTTATGAAAATAGATAGGAGTGGAACAAAGGAGACCAAACTTAGTCTTGTGCTTGATTTCCTCTCCTTCCTGATAGAGCTTTGTTGCTTCTGCTTTGTCTGCCCAGCTTCAAAGAGAACCTTTGGAATTACAGCAACATACTACTATTGAAGAACAAAGATCTATATTCATAAATAACATAGGACCAAATGTGCGTTAACCATACAAATGCATATATAAACAAGTACATAAGAATATGGAGGAAAACTTGAATTGCTTTATTAAGATGAAAAGTAGCAAGAGGATTACAACCATATGTTCTGACCCAGCATCATCCTCTAGCTAGGAATCCCATCTTCACCTCAAGCAAAGCTTAGATCACCCAACATTATGAATGTACACCAGAAAACCAACAACACTTCTCTATAAGATACAAAATTCCAACCTCTGGATCTCTGTGATGAGGGATCCATATATAGATGATTACAGGGAGGTGAGTCATCTTTTGGGGTCTTGATTCGTGTCCTCTCTCTGATAGTTCCTGCTTCCACTTGGAGAATGATGATCTCTTACTCATCCCTGGTCGAAAACAGAGAGGCAAGTGTCAGAGGGGAAGCTT
>APFE030221883.1:0-55898 GCA_000404065.3 Pinus taeda
AACCACGTGCTTGATCTTGTCTATTTTCCCATTTATCAACCTTGTCTTCATCTTTTGGTTTCTTCTCTTGGCCTGTGGCTATTCTGTAGAGACCTTTACTTCTAAGTAAATCTTCCATGTAGGCTACCCATTAGAAGTAGTTAGTGCTGTCAAGAATGACTTGGCATGGAATTTCCATTTTTTTTTAAAATTGAAGCTGAAGATGATGAAAGTAAGTGTTCCAATGGATAGATCTTGAAAAAATAGGCTGTTTTAAAAAAAACGGCTCTGAAAAAGGCTTCCGGATGAAGAAGTTATGGCTTTTTGAAAAAAAAATTGTTGAAGTTGCCGGCAAAGTGTGCGAATGTGCGGGAATGAAAAAACGCCCCCACAAAATAGAGATTTGAACCCAAGACCTCTACTCTCTTAAAATAGCTTTGAACCAATTGATCTATACAAAAAATTTGAGAGAGAGAGAGAGAGAGAGTGAGAGAGGGGGGAGGGGGGGGGTGCTTTGGGTTGTGTGCTTGCCTTGAGAAACCTCTTTTTCCCTACAAAACACAAAACACAAAACCCAACACAGACATGCAAAGAAAACGAACCTTATGGCTCGAAGTTAGCTTTACTCAAAAAACTAAATATTTAAAAAAAATTGAACCTTGTGGCTCAAAATTAGCTTTAGCTGAAAAACTAAATATTTTTCTCAATGTTTCTGATTTTCCGAGATCACACTAAGGTGTAGGGAAAAGAGCATACGCATGAGAAAAAATCCTTCCTTTCTGTTTCTGATTTGCCAAGATCGCACAGAGTCGCAGGGCAAAGAGCATATGCAGAAATGAAAGGTATAGATCCGGTTAAAAAAAGCTAAATAAACCGAAACTAAAATAAGCAGAGAGAAATAACAGTGAACTGCAAATAAAGACAGGGTAAGTTCCTCAGACAGAACACCAAAAGGACACCGCTCACAAACAGATCACAGATCAATACACCAGTATTTTGACGTGGTTAAACCCTCAGAGAGGGAAACAGTCCACGGCCTGTGCCAACGTGGCTACTACAGGCAATTTATTAATAAAAGAATGAAAATTTACATAAGCTTCTCTCATGCACGGTGAACCTACAAATGACCCTCATGCGCTTTAAATAGAATTCATGGACCAATCGGGTGTCAAGCCACGGATCAAGTGTCGGTAATACCGAGGAGAGAATGAACCGTCGGATCACTACATATCGGGACCGTCGGATTGTAAGTTACAAAATGTACAACGGTAAAGAAACACACTTTACCTAACTCTATACCTAACTCTATACTAGACCAAGTTGAAATTAACTATTTCCTATGTGTCGGAATATCCTAACAGAACTCTTCCATAACCATGGAATGAGGGAGGTTACCAACTCATCAAATACATCTCATGTGAGGGTAGATATAGTTTTGTCTATGGATATCATCTTAGGATCATTGAGAAATTCAAATTTGGGCAGAAACACCACCTCACCAAAGAATCAACATAACATATTTCTTGTTGCAATCACTCATAGACTCAAGCATCAATGTGAAGGAGGGAATTCCCAACAATTGGTTCACCATGGGTTGATTAGGATCCTCACTGAAGATGCCCTCAAAAATCTTAGAACCCCTATAACATGGTCAGTCTTCAGAGACTTGCCAATAGAGGATGACATCAAAGCCCTCACTTGTGATGTTAGTCCTACCATCAGTGAAGAGAAGGTAAAATAGGAAGAGGAAGATACAGAGCAAGATAAGGATGATATTAATGAGGAAGGAATTGATACAGAGGAACATGATGAATTTTAAGAAGAAGAGGAAGAATAGAAGGGGGATGATGAAGAAACAACGGAAGAAATTAAGGAGGAAACTGATAGAGATGATGAAGATCTATAAGAGGAAGAAGACAGGAAAAACAGAGAGGACGAAGGCAATAAAACAAAGGGGAAAGAGCAAAAGGAGGAGTCACCTAGGGTGTCTCTAGAGGCCACTAAGGGAGAGGCAATAGCTTCCCTCATTGTTCTCAACACCCCACTCAAGCAAAAGAGAAAAAGGCAGAGGCAAACCCAACTATATTCCAGAACAAGAAAGAGCACAAGAATAAAATAGGGGAAGCCACACACATTAACGAAAATTCCTACCTAGATTGAATATTCTCCTACAAAAAAAAAAAGACAAAATGCCTTCCCCTAAGTCCCCAAACACCTATGCAAGGAGACCTACTACTAGATCAACTTCCTTAAAGGGTAAGGCAATCCTACAGGATCCACAACAAAATCTATAGGAAGAAAAAAAACAGTCCTACAGGATACTTTGTTGAATATATAGAAGGCACAAAAATTGGAAAGAAAGGTAGGGGATCAACAAGAAGCTAAAGAGGAAGACCCTGAGACAAATGAACCTAGCCCCTAACCTAGCCTGGACTCCTATTACCGGTTTATTGAAGGAGGCAGGGTAATACCTCAAAAATTTTCCATCCCACTATTCGTCGAGCTTGAGAAGGAGAGGGCCAGAACCCACCGATGGATGCAGATCACAAAATCAAAGGCATGGAAGACATTGGGCACATGGAAGAGAAACTCGAAGAAATGGGCAGACAACTAAGTGGCTTAAGGGACAGAGAATCTATAATGAGAAATCAACTTGAGACAGAAAATGCATGGTTGAGGGGATAGCTGCAGGAAAGAGAGAAACAACTAGCATGTATGGCAAGCCTCTCCTTGGAGGTAATCCAATGTAGGATGCCAGTTAAATCCTATGGTCTTTACCTTAAAGAACAATGGTTGCAATTTTAGATTGAGACACCAGCACAAAGGGGAACCATGTCGTTTCAGGACTAGAGGCAATTTGTTGATATTTGTGAACAAAGTATACTAGAGGATAGGCTGAAAAATGACTGAGTTTTATTTACACAACATGGCCCTCATAGACATGAATGTTTGGGACCTTAATGCCAAGCTAAGAGAGCTACAATTAATGGCTTTGGCATCATGGATGAACCATGAGGAGTTAGGAGTTGTAGAGATGAAGAGGATATTCTCTAGAGAGCAAACTGAACCTCTTTTGATCAAAGCTAAACAATAAAATCCCATGGCCCTCATTAGTACCCATAATTTTGTAGTAAATGATCCTCGGTTGGCACCTAGATATCTTGTTGCCGAAGAAAAAGCAATTTCATATTCTAAGGACATGTTTAGGCTGCTAGGAGATGATAGTATACATGCTTTTCTAAGGAGATGGAACACACTTCCACACAGCTTAAGGATAAGAGAATATCACTCCCCTCAAAGGTTGATAGAGGCACTCAATAGGACACCTACGTATACGCAATCTATGTAAAGGTTGAAGGTCAATTGGATATGCCTAAAACTCATTCTACCACTACTCTCAGGGATGCTCGAAGGGAGAAAAGAATAAAATAAAATAGGCTATGGGAAAAAGTAGAAAAGAAACAGGCTTCTATGAACAAGAAGAGGACACCATAGTAGAGGCATGGGATGTCAGAGAGGCTACCAGAGCCATGAAGGATATGGATATTGACTAAGCTATCCAGAGGATGAGAAATAATTTTAGTAGGGGGTTGATGATGAGCCTCATCATTGGGTAATTATATGGGCCTTAATTCACCTCCTAGCTTATTCAAACCAACGATTCTCATAACTCGTTAAATACTTTTGATTATATTTTGTTTATGAGATGAGTTAGAATTGGATATTTTGCTTGGTGGTCTAATGTGCATTTAACACAAGATTAAAGGACAAAAGCAAGGAAATTTTGGCAAAGAAAAAAGTCAAAACTTGAATGGGACAAGGGAGATGGATTATAGGAGGTAAACCTCCTCATTTACTACCCCTCCATTCAAATATTCCTCCATCAACTCGGAGTGTAAACAGCCAAATCATGAGGACTAGAAGTCAGCCAAGAAAGTGAAAGAAAAAGCATCAATTTATCTCGAGTTTAGGATCTAAGCCTCCCTAATTTTAAGGAAGTTGTTGGAGACTTAATATGTATAAGTAGAGAGGCCTAGGACCTCAGTAGGATTCATATTTTTTGTTGTGAAACTCTACACTATTTTTGAGCTGCAAGACTTCTGACAGTTTTTAATGTAATCCATTGTTTTGGTAATAAAAATGACTTTTTTTTTGAGCCAACACTGAGTTAACTTAGAGGGCTGAAGCTCTTAGGTTAGGGCCATACCATAGCAGCCAAGCCTCCTCTTTATTGTACATGTATGCTAGTATAGATTCATAGCTTAATTGTTCATTTGCTTAGTAGATTCACTTCCATTACAACAATATAGAATGTGTGATAGTTTGTTTCCACTTGTGCCTTCCTCCAAGTAGCAAGTTATAAAGGAGAAAAAGGATCACCACAAGGTTGTCAACAGGTGTCTCGGCTACACTTCTTCCCTCTAGGAGCATGACTTGAGGAATAGACCGTTTAGCAGCCCCAAAAACAAAGATTTCTAGTTCTTGTATGAGTTTTGGATTTTGTTGTCTTTGATTCAAGGTTTGGTTCATGTTGCAAGGCATATTTCATTGTCATATTTTTCCATCTCCATTTCTACAATAAGATCTCACTCATGATTTCATTCCCTTCAACAACTTTCTTCATGCATAATATCGGCAATTGATTCATTTTTTTCTAGTTTATGAAAATGTATCTTGTTGTATAGTTCTTGGAAGACACACATGTCTTAAGTAGAGCGAGTACTTCAGCAGGAGACCCAGACTTCATCACCAACAACATCCTTCCACTTCATCCAACTTATCCATCTCTTGTTTTTCCATCACCCTTATTAGTTTTTCATCTTTTTTCATTGAAATTCCCCTAGATACATTGAGCAAATCTAGACATCTCTTATCTTGGGTATTGACTTTTGAGTCACCCTAGACCTTCTAACACCCCATTCATCTCATAACAAACTTTTCCCAAGCTTCCTAACACCTCCAAGACCTGACAATTATCTCTTAGTTGTATCGTGTAGGTTTCTTGCAATTCCTACAGGATCATCTTGTAGGTTTCTAGTACATCGTGTAGGTTTTCCTAAAACAACCTATTTTGAGGCTGAATTGATGGGGAACCTCTAGGAAGTCACAAAAAGCATCCTAGGACCCCTCCACACCATACAACCACTTCATAAACCTTCTAGACATCCTCAAACACCTTCCATCCACCTATCACATCCACAAGAACAATTAGTTTTCATACTTGATTTTGCCCAAAAAAACCCAAAAAAATGAAAACAGATTTAGTTTATTTTTTTTCTTGCAATTTAGTATGGTTTGATGCTTTTTACTTCTACAAATTAGATAGTAGCATTTTCTTAGTGTTGATTTAGTAATTCTTCTTAGCAAAGCTGCTTAAATGGTTAATTAGGGTATGGTGTGATTTAGCATTACATGTTGCTTTTTTATTACTGAAGTAGAGTAGCTCTCTTAGAGTAGAATTTACCTTCTTCCATCAAAGAATCAAGCTTCTTCTGACTCTATAGAAGTCTGGCTGGGAACCCCGGTGGTCTCTTGTTAGATGAACAGTGACAACATGTAGAAACATCACTTTTACTTGTGCATACAACACTGTCACCTCCAAGTTTGTATGAACCATGGGTTGATATGTAAAGCTGGTATCCTATGAGTTGCAACATCCTTGCTCCAATACTGGCGCTCATTAAGCTTAGGTTAGTTACCCATGTATACTATTATGAGAGGGTCATGGTAATGTGAGATGAAGCAACCTTAATTAAACTTGAAAATATAGACGAATGCATAAGTAGGATATATTATTGCTAGAGACAAGTAATATGGGCAAGATATTTCCTTGCTAATCACAAGTATTGATATTAGGAAATATTTATTATAGCATCAATTATAAATGTGTTTATTAATGTTATATTAACTCACTTAGCATGAGATAAAATCTTGCAGACAAATAAGAAGAACCACTAGTTTACAGTGATCTCCTAGATAATTACAATAATGGATATATAATATATATATATCTATAATAATATCTATATATTATATATATATATATTATATATAATATATATATATATAGATATATGTATGTAGATATATAGATTATATCATATATATATATCTATATATATCTATATATATATATATATATATATATATATATATATATATATATATATATATATATATATATATATATATTATATATATATATATATATTATATATATATGTCTATATATATATATATATATTAGTGATAAATTATTGTTAGGACAACAACATGGGTCACATGGATTCATGGGTTATTTTCAAGAAATTCCTCTAGTTAATGTGTCTTTGTTCAAAACCCACTAAAAACCTTTCAAAAACACATGCAATTCACTCAAGAAATACCCTTGTTAAGTTATCTTCATTTTTAAAAGGCTTGTTGGCTTGAGGGGGCATGACCTAGGTTTAGCGTTAATTAGCCAAACAAATAACTACACCACTGGCCCTTTTGGCATCAGCCCGTAGAGCACAGACAGAATTCTCAACTGAAGCAGTATGGGGGGATGTTGGAACCAAGTTTCCACACCATGAGATGGTTGTGATGTAATTTGATTCCTTTGATTCATGCCTTCACTCAGGTTGCTTCACTCTAGGGCTTGCAAGGTGAGCCCTCTATTCCATCCTTCTGTACCGTCGAGAGAGGGTATGATCAACCTTCGCGCAGCCCTAACCTATTGCTTAGGTACTTTGGTGCTGCTATGGCGATGTGCCATGTAGATTCCCAATTAGTCTAAGTGATTTTCTTATCTCATTAGATACTTAAAGTTAACACCACGTAAGTAGATATTTGTCATTGCGTTCAATTATTCAACGTAATTGCATTCGTTTGCACATCATATAAGCATAATAAAGGAATTTCATACATAAAATAACCAAATATATCAACAGAACAAGGACACAAAAATTGCAGAATATCTCCTTTTATTAGTACCTTCAAGTGTTACAACCTCTATCCGTCCTGTGCACACAGATGTAGGGGCTCGCACACTCAATTGTGGACTTCTACCCTAGGCCTCTGTGCACTCAACTGCAGAGAGTCTACCTATGCTACGACCTAAGACATAGAATCCTTCTTCAGAGCTATCGCTCTACTACATGATCTTACATTCTATTGATGCCTTAACTACTTAGATCTTAGCTCTTTTTATACAATCCCATGGTCCTTGGACCATGGGTAGATCTCTTACAGTTGACTTTACTTTACAAAATTAAGGCTGGACTACCCTTTTTGACACATACACCTTCGCGCTCCGTGACCACAAAATGTGGAGTCTTTAGAACTATATTACAAAAATCTACTTAAACATGAGCTTTTAGCCCCAAAACTATCATTGGGGGATCCCACTCCCAATAGGCCCCCAACATAAACATCATCACTCACCCTCATGTCACTCATTAGGTGCATAGATCTTTGTGTGAAGCCCATCTAGCTCGACCCGGATGACCGCAACCTTGGGCGTGCACTATGTTAGCTTATTGGGGCCTAACCCAGGTTTGGAAGAGTTATTAGCAAAACAAATCCCGTAGCTACCGACCCTTTCGGTAATAGTTCGCGGAGCGTGGACTAAGGTCCCACCCGAGGTAGCAGGGGAGGGTGCTGAACCAGGTTTCCACACCCTTGGGATGTCTTGACGTGGTCTGGAGGGGTCGCACATCGTTCGGTGGCCTCGCGCCACTCTGCTTCAACGTAGATCCAGAGCAGGGAAAATCCTTACTACTTATTAATACTGAGTTTGTTACAAATCAGATCTACTTCTTATGGTCTTTAAGCAAACATTTAATAGAGATAACCAATGCACACAACCAAAAATGTTATAGATTTGCATAAACTCAGAATATAAGAATAAGTGCATAGATCAAACATATATATAAACCAGAAATTAACCAGATCCACAATATTTCAGAATCAACACAGTATTTCAGAATCAACTTATCTTTATTCAACTATTTCGCCAATACAACCAGATCTGCCTTGTACACTCAGCTATAGGGGTTCGTACACATAGTTATGGACTCTACCAGGCCTTTACGCACATAGCTGCAGAGCCTTTATCTATCTACCAACACCCTTGACTTGGACTTACAGATGCTTCAAGACTTCTCTCTTCATAAACCAATTACATTCGAGATCCAAAAATACATACCAAACTACTAACTTCTAACCATAGAGCCTTGCTCTATTTATACATCCCCATGGTCTGTGGACCATGGGCAAGCTAACTCACTTTTTATTATTTTACATTATTTTCAGGCAGACAACCCTTTGACTTGACTTCTTACAGTTCGCACTCCGTGCACTTCATGGAGTCTTTACCATACTCTTTACCCAAAATTGTGGTCTTTGATCCCCAAAACTATTATGTGGGGCCTATGCTACCCAACAATCCCCCAACACAATCATCGTGACTTGTCCTAAGTCACTCGACTGGTGTGACAATCTTTAGGTGGAGGTCAGGCAACAACTTCTGTGCTTCACTTGTACTTGTAGCAAACTCTTTCGCCATCCATTATACCTGTTCGATGTGGGCTGCCGAAACATCAGTATCTATTTCAGTTGCTTCACTGGGTGCATATTCTGCCTACATGTGGGCCACCTTGCGCTCGATGGTGGTGGAAACCATGAATGCCTCATCAAGCTAATGTTGGAGACATTCTTTAATCACTACTTCCTTCTATTTGGTAGCATCAAATTGTATCTTCAAGGCCTATGCCTCCCTTATCTTGGCCAAGTGCTGCATAATAACAACCGTCTATGCGGTTCCTATGACATTATCATAGGCTTGTTGGAGCTCCCTTGCCTCCATTTCCAGTCACTCTAAGGTTGGATCTTCCTGGATTGAAGTGAGCGTAATAAGTGACTGATCCAACAAGTCATTGCACTCCTTCATGGCATGTGTGATCATTTCTCACCCAGATTTCATGATGCCTCTATGCTACTCAGTGACTTCTGGTGGCATCGAAGACTGTACTTACAGTTTCATCTTTGTGATCTCTAAGCTGAGATCCAACTAAATCCTCGTGGCCTTTTCCTTTGCTTCACAGAACCCACTAGCCAGCTTGTGGATTCGTATGCCAATAGGCAATTCGATTGTAATCTCTAGCTCAAGGGCATGTGAACATGCTTCTCCCACAAGTTGTTCCAACTACTAACTCTGTGTGACAGCTTCATCAAGTTGGAGGCTCAATTATTCTATATTAATTCTCTTTTCGCTGAGTACCTGTTCCACGCATTCTTCCCTGGCATGGAGCTCCATTGTTGTGTTGTCCTAGAGCTGGTACAAGCTCACGTGTGAGAGGGAAGCCAAATTTAATCCAAGCCCCGTAAGCCGGCTCACCACAACTCTATCCGCCACATTTTTTGTTATGAATTCTCCTACTAGGATAGCGATAGTATTAGCCATTTGGGCCTTTAGCAGCTACTCAGTGGCTAACATACCCATAACCTCATGAGGAGTGGTGGTTCCAACCTGCGATGCCCTTATCCCAAGTTCCTGTATCGGTGCGTAGAGCACCCCCAACACAATCTGTTGCTCCGACATGGCCTCGTCGATTGCTTCCCAGGTGACTTCGTGAACTGTGTCCCCTATCTCACCTAGGTCACCCTTGGTCAATGTGGCCAGTTCCCCATCCCATTTAGATGCCTTGGCCTTCTTCTGTAGCTTTGTCCATTCTATTGACAGTAGCCATTTTAAGGGTGCACCCATGGTGGTTGATAGTGTTCCCTTCATCCCTATATCCATGGCCATCTCTATGGGCACCTTCGAACTACTTTCGTCCTTTGTCATCACAACCCCTCCTGCTAGCGCCTTGCCTGTCAAAGTGTTATGGAACCAACTCACAAAAAGATAGAAAAGATAGATGAATGCCTTAGAATTCAGCCTCTTCGAGGGGGTAACCTCCTTCACATTACATAAATGAACAATTCTTGAATGATACAAATGACAAGACCTACTTTCTATATATAGAAGTCTAAGGGGTCATAATGTAATCAGAGCCAACTTAACAATAATAATGTAAAGGCACAATAATAACAATATGGGGACTACATGGATACAACGATATAATAAGGGGGTGGTATTAATAACAATAAGGGGTTACACTAGTAGTATAGGGGCCTAATATGCCCCTCTCCTTCAAAAAGTGGTGTCCTCAATACTTGAGTAGTTCTTGATGCTTCTGTATAAAATTCTTGTCCTCCCATGTGGAATCTTCAACAGGTAAGTTCTTCCACCTGATGAGATACTGTGAAATTGATCAATTTCATAGCTGTTGGGTTCTTGTTTCTTTGGCTACTCTAGGTTCCAATATGATTTTTCCTTCATCCTCAAGTTCTAGAAATATTGTTTGAATTGGGATCTTCTGCAACTTTTGAATGAGTGGCCACACGTCTTCATCCTTCTTCCATTCATACCTTGTTTCATTTATCAAATCTAGTTGGATAATAAAAATAGCACAAAACAATTCTTCTACGTCCTCATCCTTTCTTGAGAGTGAATCTGCAACCAAAATTTTCTTCCTTTTTCTGTAAATGACGTCAAATTCATAACCTAACATATTTGTGACCCATTTTTTCTATTCTTCTAAAGATTATATTTGTCCTAAAAAGTATTTAAGACTATCATGATCCATTTTTACCTTGAACTGTCTTCCCATTGGCTAAGGTCACCATTTCTTAAGTGCATGTAGTATTTCCAACATTTCCTTCTCATAAATAGCTTGCTTGAGATGTAGCCGTAAAAATATCCAATCACCTACATCAAAAGTGTTTTCACTGCGATGTTTATCTACTTTTTTTTTCATTCGATTCTACACCAAAGTGGAGTTATCCTCTAAACATTAGAGAACTTGTTGTTGATGTTCGATGTGATCCCTCACTACCTGAACCTTTTTCTTCTCGATATGTCCTTCTATCTTGATAGTTTGAGGAGTGGTAATTCTGGCCAATGCATTACAAGATATGGTTGGATTCATTTCTTCTTTTTTGATGTGAGCTTTCACTTCTTGAACCTTTTTTTTCTTGATATGTCCTTCTATCTTGAGAGTTTGAGGAGTGGTAATTCTTGCCAATGCTTTACAAGATATGGTCGAATTCATTTCTTCATTCTCTGGGGTTGGTTCCTGGTGTATATCTTCTTCTTTTGATGTTTCTTGATCCTTTTCTTCCTCCTCTTTATAATCTATGTAAAATAATTTCTTATCAGCACATTTATGACCTTTAGCGGATTTGCTATCACAATTGTAACAAAGCCCTTTTTCTCTTCTTTTTTTCCAATTGTTGTGGTGTAACCCTTGTAGGTTGTGGAAGTCTAGGAGAAATAACACTTCCATCTTTATAGTTGTGAGGGGTAAACTTCCTTGTCACCATACTTTTACTTTCCACTTTGTAACAAAGCCCTTTTACTCTTGTTTCTTCCAATTGTTGTGGTGTTGCTCTAAAGAAGGTGTTGCTCTTTGTATCATCATAATGTGCTATAATTTCCTCCATGAAAATTGATCACGTAACAAGTGGTTTACGAGAAAAAATCCGTTTATACCATAAAAATTGATCTTTTTCTAAATATGAATATGCAATACATACATTTTGTAACAGTGTTACACCATGTAGATCAAAATATTTCTCCATCTATATTATCCAATTTATCAGATCCTTGCCATCAAGCTTCCTCATCTCGATTTTTCTTGATTTTAGGAGCTCGATCTTGAAATGATTGTAACTCTATACTTTTGGATCTTTAAGTTCAAAAGTTTGGGTTTATAATAGCCCTCTGAGTCCCATTTCTATCTCTGCAAGTATGATTGCAATTGGATTCTTGAAGAAAGTTTTATTCCCAATCTAACGTGATAACCTAATTAGAGACCTTTCTAGAAGAGCAAACTTGTATGAAGTGTCTCGTGTCACTATTTTGACCTTCAAATCTGAAAAATATACACAGGAAACTAAATTTTGTCCTCTTTCTATAACTTCTTACGAAATTTCAATCTGATGCTCAGAGAGACAACTATGACTATTTTCCCTAGGTCACCTGTTTGGGATGTAATTCGGGAGCCTGCAGAAACCCTAAATTTCTCGGACTGTATCTCCGAAAATATAGGAAAACAAGAGTTGAAATTTAGAGCCAAGGTTTAGACAAATTTCTTCTCAAATGGGTTTTTGTTTTGCATTCATATCGAAAAATTTATAGATAAAATCTCATGATGACCTGTTTTAGATGAAATTATAGAGCTTGCAAAAACACTAACTTCCTTAGATCATATATCCTAAAATATAGCCAGAAAAGATCTGAAATTTGGACCGGAGGTTCAACAATTATTCATCTCAAATGGGTTTCTTTTTTGCTTCTGAAACTTCGCATAAAAAATGTTATTGCAAAAATTCCACTGACCTATTTGGAGCAGTGAAACCATAGAATCCAAAGCTCTTATACCAAATGTTAAGAAACTAGGTCACAAAAGGATAGAAAATATAGATCAATGCCTTAGAAATAAGCCTCTTCAAGGGGGAAACCTCCTTTACATTACACAAATGAACAATTCTTGGATGATTAAAATGACAAAACCTCCTTTCTATATATAGGAGTCTAAGGGGTCATAATATATTCGAAGATGACATAACAATAATAATGTAAGGTCACAATAATAACAATAGTGGGCTTCTATGGGTCATAATAATAACAATATGGGGACTACATGGATATAAAGATATAATAAGGGGGTTGTAATAATAACAATAAGGGGTTACACTAGTAGTATAGGGGCCTAACACGAAGTCTGTGCCGCCTCCTATGTTGCTTGAACCTCTGCAACGTGTTCTTCATTTCGCTTTTGCTGTGTTGCGCACTTAGCTTTAGCCTTATGTTTTTAGATAGTGGCCTCATCTCATCCCACTTCATCTGGTCTGCATCATTCTGGTGGCCAGGTATCCAAAACTACATCGATAGCTTCGTCAATGGCAATGAAAGGAAGTGTGGTCCACATCTGGTCGAGGTCCTTGCGTGCCCGGATGTCAAAAAGGTGCATGCATGCTTTAAACTCGGCGATGTGCTTCACACTGTCATATATTTTGTTGGATGGATGAGGTTGCTAGGTGATCCATTGTTGGATGTTTGCATCCATCAATATCCAGAAAATCTTGATGCGTTGAATTCTTGCAGCATCCTTGGTCGCCCAAAGTGATGCATATTTGGCGGCTTTTGGCGAATCCTACTCCAAAGAGGGAAACTGACTATCTTCGGGTAATTCACTGGTAACCAGCATGATGGAAAACAATAGCCACGCATAGTGGAAGGTCTTGCCCTCCTCTTCGACCTCCCTATAGTTGGTCAAAAATTCATCACAGAGGAACTACGCCCAATTGAACCATTCCCTTGCTGTGCATTTCTCAGCTAACGCGATGACTATTGTTGGAACCTCATTGCTGCTGCATTTCCACATCACTTTCCTTGCTAGCAACTGGGTAGGAACACAGACCGCTTTGTCTGAAATACTATCAATAGTATACCCTTGCTGCCCTTTCTCCAGCTTGTATTTCCTTTTCAGGGTTTTTGTCATTGTCACATCACCACTCTTATCAACGATTTCCCTAGGGTCTCTTCCTTCACTGGGGAGTTGTGAGATCCTATAAATGAGTTCTGTCGTGATGTGGATGGGTTTATCTATCCATAAGTATCCATCATGTACTAAACAAAGCAATTGTCTGATGACCAATATTATAATAGGAGGTCGGAGAAAGTGGGCAATGGACAGGAGACAGAGAAACCCAGCTTCCTCCATGTTTCACAACCATTCCTTTGGCTGAATTGTAATAAACACCCCTTCCACAATTTGCTCCATCAGTTCACTAGTCACCATATGGGGAAATTTTTCTGTATCTACAAGGTCCCAGTCTTCAAATTTCATCAATGAAATATGGCCAATCACCATGTCTTGAAGTGGAACCCCTTTTGGAAGAGACAGGGTGATGAGTATGTTGTCAACATCATCCAGATTTGTAGGGACCTTAGCCTTCCCTTTACTTGGAGGAACATACTTGGGTCATCAGATTGGCTAGATATTTACTTCGCCTTCCTCGTCTGGGTCTATTTCTTCGACATAGGTCAGAGGTCCCTCTTCCTCCTCATCACTTTCAATTGTAATAGCTATGATCTTTTCTTCCATTGTGAGCTTGCTAAATCGCATATGTCATAGCGACCTCCTTACTGGTCCTGGTATCTGGGGGTCCTTCTTAGTCCACGGCATCCTGGGTGATTTAGGGATCTTTGCTGCATATGGTGTAGGATTATGTGGAAACTCCTTGGTGATTATCAACCTAAGAAATACCTCTTGCAATTCCTTTGGCATTGCCTGAAACCATGGGCTTTCTTCCATTGACGTGTCATCCATCTTGCTCCTCTCGGTTTGAATCCAGGGCATCTTGTTCTTTGAATGATCAGGATTTGTGGTGTGCCCCTTCCCTTGCTTGTTATATATGATTTCAAATTCAAATTCACCCTTTTTCCCTATTTGTGGCTCATTAATGTGATCTTGGCGGTTACCCCTATGCCTTAATTGCTCGCCACCCACTCCTTGACGTCTTAAATGGGACATCTTATCATGAACAATACCTGCAACGGTTGCCTTCCATCCTTTCCCTGTAGCAGCATAGCCCTTGGTACACGGATGTGTCCTATGCGTTTGACTGGCCTTGAACGTCACGACCAAATCACACAGATTTCCTGCAACATGTTTTATAGTCCCACGCCCTCTTTCAACTGTATGGAGCACTGAAACTAAGCCTCCTACAGATAGCCAGGTGGTCACACCCCTCGTGTGAGCCTCCCTCTTCCCTGCTAACCTGGTCTGTGGGCACCCTGTGCATTCTGTTGAGTCCAGTAGCATATCGCAGTTTGTGCTCGCTTGTGCCCTAGGGTGCAGTCCCAACCATGATAGCAGGGTCATGGCTTGTTCTAGTAGGATAGGAGAGTCGGCTAGGTTCAGTCCCCTTAGTGGCTTTTTCATGCGACCTATTTGTGTGACTCCTAATTTTGTTGTGTCAATTTCTTCATCTAGCCTTGCACTTTTCTTTCTTAGCCTGGCCCCTGCTTCCTCTAACTCGTGAAGTATCATTTTTCAACACCGAATGGCTTCATGCAACCCTCGAGTTGCTTCGTTTCTAACCTCGATTGGGAAAGTTGCTTCAGTCCATTCAATTTCATCCCCTCATCACCTTCCCCCTCCTTCGTTTATTGTTGGTTTGATAATTCCATTGAACCCTTGTCATGTACAGGTTCTCATGGGATCATCTTCTTGTGCGAACACTACACCTGCTTCCCCCTGTTGTCCCAACCGCATGGCGTGAATAGCTATAATGCATCATGTCCCCTACTATCACGGCTAACTCAAAGTTTTATTTCTTGATCGAGTGGGCTTTTACACAACCTGTATCTGCACCTCATGCAGCCAATAGATGTTTTTTCCTTTAACTCATATATGCGACCGTCTTCTATATCCGTGCCCAGCCCTCCCAGTCTCCTGATGTGTATTCCACCCTAGTGCAGTTGTCACATTTAGCGCTCCTAGTTATGCACCGGGCTGTGTCCGCTCCAGTTGCATCTCTTCACAATGATCTATATCTTCCTCCATGCCCGCGATGTCCTCCTTGGTAGGCAGTTCCCTTGTTTGGGATGTTACATGTCGCAATGATCTAATCATCATATTACAATTTAATGTCATGGCCTCCTGTAGTCAGTTCTGCCATCGCATGGTTTCTTCATCAGAATCCGATCTGCAGGAACTATCATGTTCGCATGAGATTCTCTCAACCAATATTGGATTTACCTGGTCTTGTGCTGTTATCTGGTAGATGCAGTCTAGTTCATCATCATTGTCCTCCTCGTGCATAGGTTACGTATAGTGTGTGCCTTCGGTGGGGTCCAACAAGACTACTACACGTAGAGACTGTTTCTCAAACGTCATCTTTTGTCTCTTTAGGTTAATGACCCCATTCATGTTTGTGGCCCAATCTATCCCTAGAAATTCAAGGTAGGGATTGATGTCATCAACAATTTCTATCACCTCAAAGTCTGTTTGCGTGCTGACGCCTTCAATGTCCCTGTCACCCCTTACAATCTTCCCATCTGTATGATCTTTTGCTGGTTGGCAATCTGTAGTTGAATGGATGACCACTGTAGTGTAGGCCTACCCATGCATTCCAACATTTGCTAAGGAAACATGTTTGCATTCGACCCTAAATCCAGAAGGACCTGATCCATCTCGTACTCACCGATTTGTGTCGTCATTCACATCTATTGTCTGGTGTGCAGGGTGTGTTTTCTTAGTTTACAGACTACGCGTGGCTCCCCTGATCCTATGCACCTAGTGATTATCTCTTACAGTCCCTTAACTGCTATATTGTCGTGTAGCAACTTCATACATGTCTGTAGAAATGTGGTAAGCATCGAGGGATCCATTCTGGGCTCAACTAGATCCCTATTACATAGGGTAGAGACTTCAGTGAAGCTCTTCTGAGCTTCTTTAGATGTCCCTCTTACCTGTTCTATTTCCAAGTCAAGTTCCCTTGAAGGAGCATCTCAACCCTTCCCATTGTCTCCAATTTGTTTCCTCACATATCCTCCCGTGGTTGTACCACTCCTTAGTACCATATTTTTTCTGGGATCCTCTTCACAGGGTTCTAACCTCATCATTTGGACATTTTGAGTCAAAGTAGGCTGCAATACCCCCTTCTCGTGCATTTGGGCAATAAGCATTGGATAGTCTACCATTTCATGGTCAAACTTCTCACAGTATGGACAAGATATCCTCGCTGGATTAGTAGAGTCGCGAGCATAGTGCTCCGACCCTCCCCAGTCATAACATATTAACTGTCCACCCCAAAGCCCGAGCCCCATTCCTCTTCCTTGTCTACATCCTTGAAATCCCCTATGCGGCCCGACAACCTTAGTCTACACTCGATAGGCTAGGGTGCTTTCCATCATTAAAACATAACTTCGACTTGTTTGCTCGCCGTGACCCATTGATCTACAAAAGTTGCAATACAGTTGCTGCGGGGTCTGGATATACTTCTGCAACATGTGGAAATTGTCTATTGCATGCTTTCCCCCTACTTGACAAATGGCGCACCAGAGCGCGGGTGTTGCACTTGAACCTGCTTGTAACTCTAGCTTTAATGTTATCAAGCCCCCTCCTGCCAGATAGTTTGCAAAGATGGGGCAGCGGTCCTTATCGTGTCCTTGACTTTTGCATTTAATGCACCCTACCTCTATATGTGCCTCTGGTCGGGGTGCCCTTTCTTTCTTAAAGCTTTGCATTTCTAAGCACAGGTTTTGTAGTTTCTCAATGATTTTCTAAACTCCCAACCCCGGATTCTATATTGGAGTTTTGTGCAACCTCATTGTTGTCTCTAATGCTTAAGCTTGGGTTGAGATATTTGTTGTGATAGGACCGTCCTTAGATGTGGTGTCAATGACACCACAAACCACACACAGTGTTTTGCATCTGTTAGTGTCATGTTAGCCTCATGGATTGTGCTTTTTAATCTCTAGTCCAGATCTCATGGGGTTTCACTAGGTAGCATCACAATCTCCTTGAACCCAATGATCAACTACGTCTCTAATTTTGGCTGACTAAATTCCTTGTTCAATGCATACTATATTGTTGCTATTCCCTCATTTGAATGATTGCTCGAGTACTTTCTATAACATGTCAATGCGTAGTCCTGCAGTGCACTAACCAGAGTAGCCTTTTTGATGTTATCATCTGTTATGCCTTGGGCTCCCCATACAACCTCAACCACAAACCAGAACTGACCTGGTTCCTCATTTCCTACACCCTTAAATACCTACAACTTGACTGCACTCGCCATTCCAACCTTCAGTGGTGGTGGAGGAGGGGTCGGTGAAGATGGATTTGATGTAGGCAAAGTAGGTGATGGCGTGGATGGTGGTGATACCAGTGGAATTCGTTGCCTCTTCAACCAGACTACACTTCTTAGAGAGAAACCTACGAGTTCTTCCTCGCTTTCCCATGAAATAGAAATTATGGGACTATTCTCTAATCCTTTGGTTCCTTGGTAACCTCTTCCACTCTGTGTTACACAGGACATTAATGAATGCGCATAATCCGTTTTCCACACAACAACATTTTAATCCAAGTATTCAATGATTTGATATACTTACCTCGCTGTCCTTTGAGAAAGCTCCTTTCTTCTTCACTATAACTCACAGTTGCATCTATCAAAAACTCAGTAATAAACCCTCCTATTATCCCATCGAACTAGTGATCTAATGTGCGTGCGATTTTGTCTTCAGATGCTTCTATCTTGTGCACTAATTCCAATGTCCACACAATAGGTTGGTCTAGTCTGCACCTTCCCACGCTATCAGCTAACCTCGCGATCCACTCATACAACTCTATCAAGAATGACACGAAGAAGATCTCATGGATCTCTATGTATATGTAACAATCCAGCCACCTTTCTTCCGATATCCTCAAATTCCTATTTTCCTGAACCACGAACTCGTGAAGCTTTTGATCCAACCAATCTTCAAGCCCTTTATTTATAGGGTTCCAGTGTTCTGACATAAGACATCACTTAGGCAGATCTTGGTCCCTGCAATAGAACCATTTTTTGGCTTATTGGGGCCTGACCCATATTTGGAAGAGTTATTAGCCAAACAAATTCGATAGCTACCGACTCTTTCAGCAATAGTCCACAGAGCGCGGACTGAGGTCTCACCCAAGGTAGCAAGTGAGGGTGCTAGAACTAGGTTTCCACACCCTTGGGATGTCTTAATGTGGTCTGGAGGGGTTGTGCACTATTCTGTGGCCTCGCGCCACTCTGCTTCCATGTAGATCCGGAGTAGGGAAAATCCTTACTACTTATTAATACTCAGTTTATTATAGGTCAGATCTACTTCTCAGAGTCTTTAAACAAAATTTTAATAGAGATAACTAATTCACAAACCCAGAAATGTTATATATTTGTAGAAACTTACAACATTAGCATAAGCACACAAATCAAACAGATATATACACCAGAAATTAACCAGATCCACAATATTTCAGAATCAACATAGTACTTCAGAATCAACTTATCTTTATTCAACTCTTTTGCAAATACAACCAGATTTGCCTTACGCACTTAGCTATAGGGGTCCACACACACAACTATGGACTCTACCAGGCCTCTACGCACAAAGCTGTAGAGCCTCTATCTATCTACAACCACCCTTGACTCAGACTTATAGACACTTCAAGACTTCTCTCTTCATAAACCAATTACATTCAAGATCCAAACATAGATACTGAACTACTGACTTCTAACCATAGAGCCTTGCTCTATTTATACACTCCCATGGTCTGTGGACCATGGGCACGCTAACTCGCTTCTTATTATTTTACATTATTTTCGGGCAGACAACCCTTCGACTTGACTTCTTATATTTTGCACTCCGTGCACTTCGTGGAGTCTTTACCATACTCTTTACCCAAAATTGTGGGCTTTGAGTCCCAAAACCATTACACAGGGCCTATGCTACCCAACACACTGAGATACTACCTACTTCACATCTTCAATTGTCTTCTTGGTTACTGGTTCTGTGCTATCAGCATAAATCTTTTGCTGCGTCGCTTGTGGAGTGACAAGCTTGCCTTTAATGTTTCTTATGACTATGTAAAATTCCTCTAGCCATGGTTTTGTCCTACCTTCAACACTTCTTCCTTATGTAGTGTTGCATCCACCTGTTCCTTCAGTTGCTTGGCTTCCTACATATTGGCTAACCTTTGTGTTAGCACGACGGTTCACATTGTGCCCTTAACTTTGTCATAGCATTGTTAGAGTTTGTGCACTTCTATCTCTAGCCTCTAGATGTTTGGGTCCTCCTACAAGTTAATTAGGACCTCACACGATTGATTGAACAATTGTGTGCAGTCTGCTACTACACTTTCCACCGCCACGACTACTTTCGGGATAGTGGTCGCTCGCTGTTCCTCTACCTCTAGCGATGTTGAAGGTTGGGGACTCAACTAGATCTATGTAATCTATAGGTTCAGTTCAAACTGAACCCATGCCACCTATGCTTGAGTGTCGCACACCCCTATGGCCAATGTTTGAATGCATACTTTGATTGGCTCCTCCTCTGGAATGGATAACTTTGGGACCATTCTGCATGCCTCCTCCATGACCTGCATGATCTTCTTTCTTTGGTTGGTGACCTCGCCCTCACCGTGATGGCAACATTTCTCTGTAGGGCCATCTATTTGTTGTTTATCCTTTCCTCGCTGATCACCTGGAGGGCGCAATGCTCACGGGCCCTTAGCTCTGCAATTACTTCATCCTACAATAGGTGGAGTGCTTCGTGTGGAAGTGTTGATAGGTTTAGTCCAACTCCCTTCAAGGCGTTGACAGTGGACTTGTCAGCCTTATTTTCCATGGTTAGTGCTCCATATGGTATCACTAGCGCAGTAGAAGCCTTTGTGCGCAACATATCGAAAGCCTCTGACATGCCAATAGCCAAGCTAGTATACACCATACCAGCTTGTGACATGCGGGTCTGCAACTCTTGCAACACTGTCTTGATGGCCCATTGTATGATATGCTACTAATTCTCAAATTGTTGCAGGGCCTATGCAGTGACATCTCTGACTCTATCACCAATATCATATAAGTTTCCCTCTGTCAATGTGATAGGGTCCAACGAGGTCTTGGTCAGTTTAGATTTCTTTTTGGACCCTCCCTTCTCCATCTCTCTTGGACACTTAATGTGGGTGGACGTCGCCTAATGGTGCACACCATGCTACTCTGTGTCCTTCTCTTCGGTCTCAGGTGAAGGTAACCATGTGTCTTTGCCAGAGCCCCGCTCTATGCCACCTGTCTGTTTTCTTGCCTCCTTTCTTGCCTATTTTGCCTAGGCCTTCTTAGTGGTCTCCTTTTTCCTCTTTTCGACCAGCTACACCATCTTTAGCTTGGCCTCTTCCTACTTCTTCTATGCAGCAGACTTGCTTCCACCCACCGCCAAGTCTATGGTAGTGCACCACTCCACTGGCTATTTATCAAGCACCACATTGATGGCATCATCTATGGCTAGGTACAACAAGTCGTACCACTTCTGTGCAGGGTCCTTTTGTGCCCTGATTGATATTCGATGGAAATCATCTTTAAACTCAGCATAGCTCTACAGGTTAGCATATACCGTGGGTGAAAATCATGGTTTGAGATTGATGGCCATTCTAATATTCATTTCCATTAAGATCCAGAAGATCTTGTTGTCCCGAACTCAATACACATCCCTGGTCACCCACAGCGAAGCGTACTTCGCTACTTCAGGAAGTTTTGGCACGACTGAAGGGAAGTAGCTCTCCTCTGGTAGCTCCCACGCTACCAGCATATTTGACAAAAAGAGCCACACATAATGGAATGTCTTGCTTTCCTCTTGCACTTCACCACAGTTCACCAAGAAATCTCCATGAAGGTAGTCTAACAAGTTAAACTGGACTCCTTCCATGCATTGATGTGCGAGTGCGACGACAGGTGTTGGCACCTCATCGGCGAGGCACTTCCTTATGACCTTCCCTGCAAGGATCTACATTGCCACCTTCATAGTCAGGTCATAGATGTAGGAGATAGCATACCCACACAGCTTCACCAGCTTGAATTTCTCCTTCATTGACTTTGTGAGCACCGACTCACCACCCTTTCCACCACAAATCATAGCTGGATTTTTTCCTATATACAGTAGGTGCGTTATTTGGTGGATTAACATATCGGTGATGGGTATTGACTCCTCCAAGCACAGCAGCTGCTTGATGACCAAAAATGTCACTGGGGTGCGGCTATAGTGCAACATGTAGAACAGGTTCAACAATCCTTCCTTCTCTACCCCCTTTAGCCACCTTCATGGATCCAACGCGTTCATTCTCATATTTGTGTCTATGATGTGGCACATCAGCTACTCAGTTGCTAGGTGTAGGAACTTCTCTTTGTTCGCCAAGTCCTAGTCTTCAAGCTTCAGTATGGGCACTTGGGCCAAGTGTAGACCATCGAAAGTAATTTCATCTAGTAGAAGAGGGTTTTGCAAGGGAGTCTTACACTAATCAATGTCCTTTGGGACCTTGGACTTAGGCTTGTGTGGAGTAACATACTCTGCCAACCATGTAATGGGGTCTGTACCCTTGGTTTCATCCTCCTCTACTTCCACTCCCACATCCTCATCATCCATTAGGATGTCCTCGATATCCTCCTCCTCTACTTCTAGGTTTATAGCCTTGCCTTTTTCCTGTGAAGTGGGCTTTTGTGGGTTTCGCTATGGCGAGGTGCACACCGATATGGCAAGTTGTTTTCCCTTCTTGTCCTTCATGGTTTCCTTGGTCGGGGTTGGCTTCACTCTCGATGTTCTCGAGGATTTAGGGACCTCCACCAATACTTCAGTCACTTCCAGGGAAGCTACCTCTGGAGCACCTACTTTAGCCTCCATTTTGATTTCCTACACATTCTCCGCAACTGCCACTTCTTTGGTGTTCATAGCTTCTGCACGTGTTGATATGATGCTATTCACTAGTTGTTGTGTCTCCTTCGACAATTGTTCAAACGCCGGCCTTGCTACCAGATCTTGAAAGAATTCATAGTTCATGTGCACCTGAGGGCGCAACAACTCAGTTCCCAAAATGCCAAGAGTTTTGTGCTGGATATCCACTTGTAATTTATAGGGAATTTTGAATTCAGATCTGACCATTTCCCCTAAAATAATTGGCAGCAAATTTTTAGGGATCTAAGCTATAAAGTTCGTCTTAAATTCTGGCCACCCACTCCATTTAGCTTCACTTCCACCTTCTTTTCATGAAAAGTGAGTTTAACAGTCACTTTTTGGCTAACCTACATGATGTCAACCTTGGTAGCGCAACTCCCTTTGAGCTGTCGTGGACCCAATGACGTGTCCTTGCTTCACATAATCTTCCAATCGCGTAGCTCCCCAACCTGGGAAGTGTTGTTTACAGTCCCGCACCTCCTTTCAAGCTACCTAGAGTGTTAATACTATGCTACCTTCATTTAGTCACATGGTCAGACCACCAATGTATGGCTTCAGACGACTGCCATTCATCTTTCTAAGGAATGGCTCTCCATTCAATTTGAATAGTTGTGCTACTCCTCCATCGGTAATCTCCTTAATAACATAAGGCCCTAGCAAATGCATCCTGAACTTCCATGGAAATTTATCAAACTTACTTTCATATAGCAAAACCAAGTCATTTACTTTAAATAGGCATAGCTTAATGTGTCGATCATGTCATGCCTTTTCGTGCTACTTCTGGACCTGCCAGTAAAATCCTACTAAAAATATTTCTTCCTCCAATTCATCCAGCTGTACAAGACTCTCCTATAGGGATTTGCAATCTATCATACCTATGAGCGCTGCTATGTGCATGCTAGGAACAATATACTCCATAGGTGTTACCACTTCCACACCATAGACAAGCCTAAAAGGGGTTTGTCCAGTCAACTTCTTGCATGTCTTTTCATAAGCCCATAGTATTGCAAGTATGTGTAGGTCCCAATCACTTCACTGAGCATTGAAAACCTTGGTTAGCACAATTTTGAGCACTTTTTTGGATGCTTCCACCATCCCATTAGCATGTGGGTGATAAGGTGTACTCTTCTAGTGGTGTACCTGAAATTCCTCTGTCAGTGCGTTGATCATCTCATTTAGGAAGTGCATACCATGATCACTCATCAAGATCTTCATATAGCCAAATCGTGTCAGGACATGCTGAAAGATGAACTTTGCGGTAGTCATGCCCGTGCAATCCATCACCGGTTGCGCTTCTACCCAACGAGTCAAACACTCTATTGTGGCGATAATATACCTTGCTTCTATCTTTCCTTGTCACTGAATGGGTCCTACAAATTTTATCGACCATTTTTCAAAAGGTTGTAATGTCATTTGTGGATTCAAAGGAATCTCATCCCTCCATGATGGTCTATCAGTCCTTTCACACACATTGCATGCCTTCCATTATGCTTTCGAGTCTTGATGAATGGTTGGCAACCATAACCCTATGCGTAGAATCTTTTGCACAGTTGCTCTCCCTAAATAATGTCCTCTTGTGGTGCCCCCATGAGCGTCTATGAGAATGCTTCTTCTTTTGAACTTAGGTACATATCGTCGCAATATCTCATCAGTCCCCATATTGTACAAATGCCCAGCACTGATAGAGAAGTCTGCTATGCGCACCACCAATTCCTTTTTTTTCGGACAGTGTATCCTTCCCGCACATTTCCTATTGTTAGGAAGTGTATTATATCCTCAAAATGACCATCCATGATGCACACTGCAAATAGTTGTGCATCAAGAAATCTATCTTCCAAGTTAGTAGGTTCCTCCCCTGTCTCGATGCATGATAGATGGTCCGGTCCTGTGTTCAATCATCCAGGCTTCACAACCACTTCAAAATCATACTCTTGAAACAATAAGAGCTACCTGTAGATTATCCCCCACAACACAAGCTTACTGACTAGGTACTTTAGCGCGAAGTGATCTGTAGACATCTTAAAATGGCCTCTTGGCAAGTGGTGCCTATACTTATGGAGTGCATACACCATATCTAGTCCTTTGCGCTCATTGGTGGAATAATTCTTCTCTTCTTTGGATAATTTTCGGCTTGCGAATGTGATAGGATGATCAAAGCCTTCTTCACTAGACTGTGTTCGTACTACTCCAAACACTATACATGATGCGTTGACATGCACATGAAACTCTTTCTTCTAGTCTGGGAAGACTAGAATCGGCGTGATAACCATGTTTTCCTTCAATATATCCAAGGTATTCTTTCAATCACCGTTCCAGGAGAGTGTGACTTCCTTCTTCAGTAATTTCTCCGTAGGCCTAGTGATCTGGGGATAGCCCTTGATAAATTTTCTGTATTATCCTATATGTCCCAAGGTAGTGCACAATTGTTTTGCACTTCTCGATGCTTCCAAGTTTAGTATCACCATGATCTTCGCAGGGTTTGTCATCAATCCATGTCTGCAAACCACATTCCCCAACAAGTTTCTAAGAGGAACACAGAACAAACACTTCCTAAGATTAAGGGTGATCTGGTATCTTCGACAGGTACCCAGCATCATGCGCAAGCTTAGTACATGGCACTTAACTAAACCAAATACAATCCAATCATAAAAATATACCTCCAGGAACTTATGAATAAATTCTTTGAATGCTGCAACAACCACAAGAAAGAAGATCGCAGGCTCATTCTTTAGTCCAAATGGCATTATAGTGTACTGAAAACAACCCCACTCAGTCACGAAGGTTGTCTTGCTCCTATCCTCCCTTGCGATTTTGATTTGGTAGTACCGAGAGAACCCATCAGTAAAGTAATATGATTCCTAGCCACCTACATTGTCCAACACTTCTTCAGTGAATGGAATTGGGAAAGGATCATGCACACAAGCGTCATTCAATTTTCTAAGATCCATGCATATACTTATCTCATCCTTTAGCTTCTTCTCTTGCACCACCATTGGGCTTACCTAGTCATATTCTTCCACAGGCTTGATGATACCTACCGCGAGCATCTTGTATAATTCTAAGAGGACTGTTGGTCACTTTAATTGCTTATTAATTAAAGAGTCGAGTGCCACATAAATTGTCAACCCAGGGAAGTCTGATTATTTCAAAGGCAACTACGTACTATATGTACTCAATCTTAATAGCACTAAATGTTGTAGTACAAACAAATCACACCTCGTTTAAAGTTTCACTCTGTGTTACAACAATACTCTATTGCAGATATCTAACAAGAGATGAATAATTGAACAGAAAGAATAAATCTGCAAGGGAAAACAATGGCTATGCTATAACAAAGGATCAGGACCCTATCCCCAGAGCGGAAACCCTTAGCACCTGCCTCTTTTTATCTAGTTCACCAATTTACTCTGTAAACCTAATCACCGATGAGACAATCATGAAATAACATCAATTAATTAAGGAAGAAACAAAGTTTTAGAAAAGGTAAAACAACATCCAGAAACAGTACTTGTTAACAAGGTATGAACAGAAATCACACTCAACACACTGCAGAAAGATAATGGGTGAATCTTGTGATGAAGGTGGGCCCTGTCCTTCTCACAAGATTCCCCAGGAAACAAGAACTAAAATGAGATGCTCAGAACAAAACTTTATTCATTCATCAATATACCATATTACAGAAAAGATTCAGTCTTGTTCCCTGAGCTAAACCCTCTTGTTACAGTCTATTCATCCCCCTTCTAATGTAGATGTCTCTTCTTTATAAAGAGGAGACATCTATTACAAAAGATTTACATTATAGATTCTAGTTCAACCCATTATACAAAAATAGGGAAATCAGTTTCCCGTCAACAGAATGTTGTTACAGTAATTTAGATTATGAACGCTACATCCAATGTTACAGCTTCCTCAGTGGTCGATCGGGTTCCTCTGTTGCTATCAAATTTAGTACGCAAATCTCAACTATTTCAACTTCGAGATTTGTGTGTTGTTCTTGCTGTTTCAACTTCGAGATTTGCGTGTTGTTCCTGTTGTTTCAACAACTGCAAAAGATAGTCCCGCCAACTTAAGGTAGTTTCAACAATGCGAGTTGTGCATCATTCTTTAATTGTTCAACAACTAATCAACTTCAAAGATTAATTATGAAGACAACATGATTATATGGTAAATAAGTAAACATATAGTGATGAGAAGAGTTATTGCATACCTTTGGAATAATTGAGTCAAAACACTAACAAGGGCTTTCAAATATGGGTTGAAAAGGGTGATATTATAACAAAATGTATAGTCAGAAAGAGACAATATGAGGTCCTAACATCCCCCCCAACTGAAAGGATTGCATGTCCCCATGCAACTTCTACTTTGAGTCTGAGTTGGAATACTGGGATGTACAGTGCAAATTGCTTATGCAGTAAGTATAGAAAGTGTTGTCATCCATGTCTCTAAAACCTTGGACATTCTGAACTCTTTGCCATGCTACAAGCTCCTCCTTTTTGGACAACGTGAACTAAGCCTTGTATTGTTGTCTTAGCAGCCATAGAAGAGGGAAGTGAAAGTGATAACCCAACCATTTCTCAGCACAGTGTTGAATACATTTAGCATAGTTAGGTATTCATGAGATTGTTGCCTGAAGATTGAGAGGGTTAAAGGGATGGTACTCCCTTCTCTCCTTAGGGCAGCGTTCCCAAAATAGATTATTTGCTTGTATGGCCAAAGTTCCCTTAGTCTTGACATAATGTTGGTAGTCCTCCAAGACTGCTTCCTGTAGTTTTCTGATATGGTCAGTCATTCCTAGCTCTCATAGAACCCGTTGATGTTCAGCAATAAAAACAACGGCATTCTATGGCTCAGCTTGGATCTAGAGAAGGCAGTTCTCTTCATTGTGTGTTGCTGACATGAAAGCATTTTGCTAGGTAAGATGATTAGACAAGAAAGAAATGAAGGCTCTAATCTGAATATCACCAACGAGAGGAATTAAATTAAGCTTCCTACCTTCATGCATGGCCTCATTATGAAGATAGAGTTCACACAACAAATTCTGTTCACTATTTGACGCTTCTGCAAAAGTCTTAATACACTACTGAGGTATAGACACCTCGTGGGGTCGTCCATCTCTGATCACTTTCACTTGGAGGAATGCTAAGCATTCTATTAGAAACACAGAATAATTAAAAGATGGTTTTCTAGTGGCGAGTAATCTTTGAACCAGGTCAAAGATAAGAGACAGTCTAGTTTTTAGCTTTTTGTTTTCCTTGTGTTGTGCACGAGACTGTTCGAGGACTTCCCAATTTCTATATACATTATTCAGCCATAATGATTTATGTTGCTGAAATGCCTTTTCTTGTGACAGATCATACTCTCTCTTCCATATATCCCTCAGTTCTTGAAAACTGGAGGTCTGAGTGAAAACAGTGCTTACACATCGAGGTTTAGTCTGTGTACATACAGTCTTTAAAGACATTGGTGCTGGTTTCTCATCTGTAACAACTAGGGTAGGGTGGGGTAGTTGTGGTTTTATTTCTTCCTTAGAGGTCTTTGAAGGCCCTTCTGGTTCTTTTGTAACAGCAGGGCGTTCCTTTTTAGCTATGATAGGAGTAGATACAGGAGTGGATCCAGGAAACGAGACTTCGATTATCTTACCACATTCATTGCACGTATTCATTGTGTCAATCCTTTTCTGCACTCTTCTTAGCTATAGATGCTACCTGAGCTAAAATATACAGATTGAGTTCTTTTTCATAAGCTTCCCTTGCCATCATTAACTCATGCTTATAAGCCTCAAACTCAGATTTCAAAAACTCGTTTTCTTCCTGAAGGGAGGCTAAAGTAACCGGGCCTTCTGTAGCAGTTGCAGGTTCCAGTGGATGGGAGGATCGTTGTTTGGTGGTAGCTTCATCATTTTCATCCCCAACAGGTGGTTCTTGTGTAACACCTATTAGGTCAGTGGCTGGTTCTTGTGTAACAGCCACATCTAGGTCGTCTATCTTTTTTTTCTCAACAGGTGGTTCTTGTGTATCACCTGTTAAGTTAGTGGTTGGTTCTTGTGGAGCAGCCACATGTTGTACATTGTCTTGGGTGTCTACTTTTAATACATCAGCAACTGGTTCTTGTGGAGCTGCTACATCTTCTAAAAGAAATGATGTCACAAAATCCTGAACACTTTGCATTTTGGTACCTGAGGTGAGGAAGGTAAGGATTTAGGCCCTGACGGGGTATGGGGTTTTAGGATGATAGGTGGGTAATTTGGGTTGATGGTCTCAGTTGCTGCAGAGGTCCTCATTCGTCTTCGAGGTAAGGAGGCGGGAAAAACAGTGGTTTTTCTCTTACGAACATTTTTCCTTAGGGTAGGGGGATTATCAGTAATAGTAGCTTCCTTAATTGGAGCCCTCGTTCTTCTCTTTAGTGGGGGTGTAGATTTTTCTTGTCTTTTCCTTTTGAGCTTAATAATGGGGGTATTATCATCTGAATTATCACTGGGAATATGGACAATGGGAGTGGATGATTGGGCTACATTAAGGGGTGGGGTCTGTTCAGGATTTTCAGTGTCCAATTGGGGTGTTTCGGCTGCTGGTTGCTGAATTTCAGCAGCTTCCTGGAGATTTTCTATTGCCAGTTGAGGGATTTCAGTAGCTTTCTAGGGAGGGTTGTTAAGGGGAAGGGGATTCTGCAGGGCAAAGCCCCTCTAGATTAGGAGCTGAACCAAGCGATGGTGCATGAGGGAGAGGAGTGGGTGCCTTGCATTCACGGAATAGTGTGACATATTCTTTAGACAGCTAAGCAGATAGTATGACATATTTAATAAATGACCATGTCTTAAATGATTTAACAACACAAAGTCATGCTGGTACACTGCCTGGTAACATCCTTCACAGGTGAAGTAGTGCTTGACGAACTCTGCAACCTTCGGCCATGGCGGTGGTAGTGAATGGAGTGCAACACCCCTGCCTTTAGGTTCGACCCGCTCCCTTGGTAGAAGAAAAGCTTGCTCTGCATTTAGAATGAGGTGTTTCCGACTGAACCAACTAATGCCATTGGTTGGTAACCCTGAAACCTGTCTCCTCTGTTACTGGAATTTGCACTCCTTGAACAGTAGAGTATCCCTCCTTCAGATTGCATGCGAATTCTAGAACTTGTTGAGAATCAAAATCTAGGAGCCTTCGGAAATAGTCCACCCATCCTGCTTGTAGAAAAAATTGATATGCTTCCTGGTAAAATTCCAATAGAGTCATTGAGCCAGGTTCATGTCGAACAACATTTCCTCCCATAGTTACTGGTTCAGTAAAATGCAGAGTATAGAGCCGAGTTACCGCAGCCGAAATAGAGTAAGATGTTGCAAATGAGGTTATGACACAATAAGACAGAGACGGCGTGACGAGACACGGTCCTGAAAAAAATGACGGTAATTGGCATATCATGGAATGATTGCAATATTTTGGTATTCCCCCCCAACTGCGGCTAAAATGATAAGTTTGAATGTACGGTGATTTCGACAATCATATTGGGATCTTCTCATTGACTACAGTTTAATATTTACACATAAACACGCATACCTTCACATTTTACCTTTGATTGTTGTGTGGAAAATATAATCTCGTCGTTAATAGATCACTGATGGTCATGAAAAAGGGTTTATAAAGTATGAGGGTATTTATATGAAAGGTTTTCTATATTCATGGGAGGTGATAGTGAAGGAACACAATTATTAGGATGAATGGCTGATTCCCTCAATGAAAAGTGATATGTATCAATCATTTTTGAGAGAAAGTATTGCCTTAATCTCGGGAAAAATGGGAAATCTGATGCTTCTTAGGGAAGGATGGAAAAGATTGGTGTTTGATTAATGGATAAAATGGGGAAAATTGGTGTTTCAGCAACGAGAATAATGGTGTTTCAACAACGAGAAAAATGGTGTTTCAGCAACGAAGAAAATGGGAAGATGTTGTTGAAGGGTAATGAGAGGGAATGGTTATGATTTGAAGTGAAATGGCAATGTTCCCCAATATGAAGCCTGATCCTTCTTGTATTGAAATTGTTCTTCTCATCCAGCCTCCGAATGTAAGATTTGCAAAATAGTTAATTGTAACACGGCAACCCTTAACAAGGATTATTAGTTAAGAAATCTAATCTAATAAAAATATATAAATAGAAAAACTAAGTGCAATGAGGGGTAGCAGACTCCCCCAGAAAGACATAATGTGTATCTGTCATGCAAGTGACCTTGAAATCCTCTTTAGAAATAGGTTGTTGATACAAACGGAGCCAATACCCATTCACTAACAATGGTGTTCTAGAATCATCAACTGTTAGGAGCCTGATTGTTCCATTTGGAAAAACAGTATCTACTTCATAAGGTCCTAGCCACCTTGTTCTTAATTTTCCTTGAAAATTTTCAAAACGGGAGTCATATAATAGAGCTCAATTACCTTTTTGGAACTGCTTATGCTTAATGGTTTTATCATGCCACCTGGTTCTTCGCTGTTGTATCATAGTTGTTTGATGGATGGCATCCAACCTCTTTTCATCCAATTCTTGAAGCGACTGTAACCTAGCTGTCTGTGCATTAGTCAAGTCAAGGTTAATAGCTAAAGCAGTTCTTAAGGTTTTAATTTCAAATTCCACAAGAAAAACAACACTTTTACCATAAACTAATTCATAAGGTGAAAAACCTGTAGTGTTCCTCCAAGTAGTTCTGTAAGCCCATAATGCTTCAGGCAACCTTTGAAACCACTCCCTTCTATTGTCCTTTACCATTTTTGTTAAAATGGATTCTATGACTTTATTCGTACTTTCCACCTACCCATTATCTTGGGGGTGATAAGGTGTAGTCATTTTATGATTAATATGATATTTCTGAAGTGTATCATTAAAGCCATGAGAGTTGAAAGGAGGTCCTCCATCTCTGACTAGTTCTCTAGGCAATCCAAACCTAACAAGCATTTCTTCAAATAGAAAGGTTAAAACAGATTCTTCATTAGCTCTAATGAGTGCCTTAGCTTCCACCCATTTAGTCATATAATCTGTGCAAACCAGTATATAAACTCTTTGATTGGATTGAGGGTTGATGGGTCCTATGAAATCTAGAGCCCATCTTTCAAAGGGTTCAAGTATTACATGCGAGTTCAGTGGCTTTTCATCTCTGTGATTAGGCTGGCCCATTCTCTGACAGCTATCACAAGCCCTAACATACTTCTTTGCATCCTTGAAAAGTGAGGGCCAATAATAACCCATTCTAAGAACCTTATGTGTTGTTGTTTTATCAACAAAATGCCCTCCACAAGGGCCATCATGAAAAGCCTTCAATATATCATAAACCTCATCTTCTCTAATGCATCTCCGAATTTCTTGATCAAGTCCTGTGTGAAAAAGACACCCACTTATCCAGCTGTACAGAGCACTTTGTTGAATGATCTTTCTTTTCTCTCTGTGTGACAGGTGTGATGGTAGCTTCCCTGCAACTAAATAATTGGCAATATCTGCATACCAAGGTGAGTGAGCAGATACTGCAAATAAATATTCATCAGGAAAGGAATCATCTACTGGAGTGTTCTCATCAGTTTTTATCCGAGAAAGGAAATCAACAACTACATTTTCTTTAGCTGGTCGATCTACAATTGTAATATCAAATTCTTGTAGTAATAATAACCATCTGGTAGCTCAAGCATTTGTGACCGATTTATTCATTAAATACTTAATGGCCGAGTGATCAGTATGAACAAAAGTAGGGTAACCAGTAATATAATGTCGAAACTTGTTAATAGCATAAATGACTGCTAAAAATTCCTTTTCGATAATTGTGTAATTAAGTTCAGCAGGGTTCATATTTTTACTAATGAAATAGATAGCATAAGGAAGATTGTTTTCTTCTTGACCCAAGACAGCTCCAATTGTAGTATCTGAACCATCAGAGGATATATGAAAGGGCAGTGCCCAATCAGGTCCTCTTAAAATAGGAGCTGTAGACAACTGATGCTTAAGTTCATTAAATGCTTTTTGGCAATCATCAGTCCACTTGAATTCAACATTTCTCATAAGTAACACAAACAAAGGAGAAGCTATTTTAGAAAAATCCTTGATAAATCTTCTATAATATCTAGCATGTCCTAAAACCTTCTTACATCAGTTTGTGTTTTGGGGATAGGAAGAGTCAAAATTATCTACACTTTAGCTGAATCAACTTGAATTCCTAGGAATGAGATGAAATGTCCCAATACAATTCCTTGATTCATCATCATATGACATTTTTCAGTACTAAGGAAAGATGGGCTTCTATACATCGTTTAAGTACTTTCTCAAGGTTTTGTAATGCATCTTCAAAAGTCACACCATAAGGAGTAAAGTCATCCATAAATATCTCCAAAGAGTCATTAAGCATATCAGAGAAAATTCCTATCACTGCTCTTTGAAATGTTATTGGAGCATTACATAGCCCAAATGGAAGAACTCTATAGGCAAAAGTTCCCCATGGACTAGTAAAAGTGGTCTTTTCTTGGTCTTGGGGTGCAATTTTGATCTGGTTATATCCACTAAAACCATCTAAAAAGGAAAAGAATCTTTTTCCTGACAAACTGTTTAGCACTTGATCAATAAATGGTAAGGGGAAATGATCTTTTTGAGTGGCTTTATTTAGAGCTCTATAATCCACACATACTCTCCATTTCCCATTTTTCTTAGGTACTATCACTAATGGAGAAACCCATTCATTATTAGATATAGGGTATACAAACCCTGCATTAAGCAATATTTGAAGTTCTTCTTTAACAATTTCCCTTAAATTGGGATTCATTCGTCGCTGGGGTTGGCAGACTGGGCGAGACCCCTATTTGATATAAATATGATGAGTACATAATTCAGGAGAGATTCCCTTCATATCTGTGTAGTCCCATGCGAATGCTTCTTTATTTTCACGAAGTAACTTCATTAACTGTTGTGTTTCAACATCTGTTAAGTTAGGGTTTATATTCAATATTTTGCCAGGCTCAATTTCTACTGTTATCCTCTTGGAAGAGATATCAGTTGATGTTTGAGATAAATTTTCAGATTTAAGGTTTTGCTGTGATTCAGGTTCCAAAATTGCAGTCAATTGATCATGTGTTTCAGAGTTAACCGAAGAAGGTTCGGAAATAAAATTACTAATTAGTTCATCCTTGATTGTATCTTTAAAAGTTAAGGCTTGTCCAATAGTCAAAATGGGTTGGGTATCATCATCCTCATAGTCTAACCATACAGAGTTATCATTGTTAATCATAGGTGTAGCATGAGGGTTAAGAGTGTGCTGCTTAGTTTCACATCCATTAGAAATTGTCATTGAACTTGATCTACAGCTGATGAAGGCATTTGCTGTAGCCAGCCAGGGCCTCCCCAAAATCAATGGATGTCCCCACAACTTTGTTTTAGTCTGTAATACAACAAAATCAGCTGGGTAGTTCCAAGATTCGAATGAAATTATCAGGTCTTCAATAACCCCTTCTGGTTTGATTGTGGAACAGTCAGCTAGTTCTAGAATGGTTGGGGTCTCTCTAATTACATTATTCAACTATAATAACTGTGCAATTTCAAGGGTCATAATGTTTATAGCAACACCTAAATCTACCAGAACTCTGGAAACAAAAGTTTTTCCAACCTGTACTGTAACTGTAGGATGACGAGGGTCACCATATTTCACAGGAGGGGTTTTTCCTGTCATTAAAGCAACTAGATCACCCATCACATGAACTGTAAGGGGATCTTTAGCTTTTCTTCTAGGTTTCTTAATGCAAATGTCTCTAATAGTTCTAACATAAATTGGTACATCTCTAAGTGCTTGTAAGATTGGAATTTTAACATACAGATTCTGCAATTCCCCTAGAAGGTTAAAAGTAGGTGGCTCAGGTGTCTTAGTGAGAGCCAGATGTTCAGGTAATGGCGGCTTGCTGTTTCAGCAGTTTTATTAGAGGGTGACTCAACTGTTCCAACATTCTTATTGGATGAATTATCTTTTTCTGTCTCCTCTTTATCAGAGTCATAAGAAGTAATATCATCGATAATAGGTTCGACTACTCTCCCAGACCGCAAATGAATATCATTACATTGCATAGGGAAAATAGGCTGGTTCTGAATATCAATGATCTGCATAGCTTTATTATTATTAGGGTTGGGGTTCGGTTGTACAGGCAGTGGGGTCTCATTGTCTGGTTATTCGGTGGAGCGTTTGATGGCGGAGGGAGAGATTGCTGATACTGGGGGAATTGGTTTGGAAATGGGATTTGCTGAGCTGTCCAGCCTGGGTTCCACTAATTAAAATAAGATTGCTATAGAGACCAGGGATTCCACATTGTAGGATCCATAAAGGGAGGGTTTGGTTGCTGCATGGGTGGGAAGTTCATTTGGTTGAAGGGTGGGTATTTCATTTGATTTAAGGGTAGGTAATTTGCTTGAAAAGAAGGATAATTATTCCAACGATTAAATGGCATATTAGAATTCGTACCTTGTCCTCATGGTTGCGATTGCCTCCTCTGTGTCAGCAAGTAAACTGCTTCAGCTTCTTCTTCAGTTGGTTGCAGTGCTGCTTCTATTCCTGGTAAAGAAGGGCATTATTGAGTCTCATGGTCCTTCTCACAAATAGTGCAAATTGGTACCTTGTCCAGTGGGCATTCCCTTAGTGGGTGTTTTTCTCTGCATTTAGAGCAGAAAATGGCCAAAGCAGCTTCTGCCTCTGCCTGCTTATTTTTAACCTGCAAGGTATCAATTTGTGAAGCAAAAGAGCTTAACATTTCAGTTTTAAATTCTTCAAGTAAATTACCTATTTCAGCCCTTGTTGCTCCTCCACTAGCTAATTTTTGGACTCTTGAGTATGTACTATCCCTACTTTTTGTTCAGTTTACTGCTCCTCTTGAACATCTCTTACAGAGGTTGAAAATCCAATCATATAATTCCTTAGATATATCCCCTTTACCAAGCATATTCAACATGTCTAAACAGTCATCCCGTACCCCTTTCAACAGTATTGACTTAAGAATATCCTTACTCATATTAGGGTGATCGGATCTATGCAAATTGTATTAACCTGTCCATAAAATCCTCCAGATTTTGGTCCTCCTTCTGAACCATCTTAAATAGTTCCTCCTTCCTCTCTCTTGTCTGGCAATAGTCTTGGTATTTGGCTAGAAACTTCTCCTTCATCTGCTCCCATGTTGTGATCACATGTCTTCCCAGGATCATGAACCACCTCAGTGCATTTCCTTTTAATGTTGCTAGAAATAACTTTAACTTTTGAGGATTAGTAACATAATCATAACTTCTACACAATATATCAAACTCAAACAGAAATTGATCAGGGTCTTCAGATGATAAACCATGGAAATTAGGTAGGGCTGAGAGTGGGATGTTCTTCATAGGAGTTGTCCCTCTGGGAAGATACTCAATAGGGAATTCCAAGGTGGAAAGGTAATTCTCCCCTCTTCCTTCTCTTCGTCCCTCACCAAAGAGTCTTTCATTGTTTCCGTCCATTCGTTGTTCCCCTGTTTCACTTACCTGGTCTTCAGCGCTTTCTGTTGGGCCTCAATGTTCTGAACTGGTTTCTCAACTTCAATATCTTCTATTGGTTCTTCAATGTCTTCCACTGACTCCTCAATTTGTTCTATTGTCTCTTCGGCCCTTTCAGGTTCCAATACTTCCTCCGTTTGGTAGTCCATCTAGAGAGAGTGCTGAGTCTGTGGCCTCTGAGAGCCTATCCTCTGAGATGTTTTAGCATTTAAAATAATGTTGTCAATGAAAGTTTTCCTTCCTCCTCTGCCTTTTCCCTTGCCACCTGTAAGATTAGTTTTCCTGCGTCCTCTCATGCATCCTATACATCTAAAAGAAAATCATTAATGCTCTTAAAATCTATGGTCGCCTTCCCCGGCAATGGCGCCAAAATGTTGGTCACTTTAATTTCTTATTAATTAAACAGTTGAGTGCCACATAAATTGTCAACCCAGGGAAGTCTGATTATTTCAAAGGCAACTACGTACTATATGTACTCAATCTTAATAGCACTAAAAGTTGTAGTACAAACAAATCACACCTCGTTTAAAGCTTCACTCTGTGTTACAACAATTATACTCTATTGCAGATATCTAACAAGAGATGAATAATTGAACAGAAAGAATAAATCTACAAGGGAAAACAATGGCTATGCTGTAACAGAGGATCAAAACCCTATCCCCAGAGTGGGAACCTTTAGCACCCGCCTCTGTTTATCTAGTTCGCCAATTTACTCTATAAACCTAATCACCGGTGAGACACTCATGAAATAACATCAATCAATTAAGGAAGAAACAAAGTTTCAGCAAAGGTAAAACAACAACCAGAAACATTACTTGTTAACAAGGTATGAACAGAAATCACACTTAACACACTGCAGAAAGATAATGGGGGAATCTTGTGATGAAGGTGGGCCCTGTCCTTCTCACAAGATTCCCCAGGAAACAAGAACTAAAATGAGATGTTCAGAACAAAACTTTATTCATTCATCAATATACCATATTACAGAAAAGATTCAGTCTCGTTCCCTCAGCTAAAACCTCTTGTTATAGTCTGTTCATGCCCCTTCTAATGTAGATGTCTCCTCTTTATAAAGAGGATACATCTATTACAAAAGATTTACATTATAGATTCTAGTTCAACCCATTATACAAAAATAGGGATATCAGTTTCTCGTCAATAGAATGTTGTTACAGTAATTTAGACTATGAATGTTACATCCAATGTAACAGCTTCTTCGATGATCGATCGGGTTCCTCTGTTGCTGTCAAATTTAGTATGCAAATCTCAACTGTTTCAACTTCGAGATTTGTGTGTTGTTCTTGCTGTTTTAGTAACTGCAAAAGATAGTCTCGCCAACTTCAGGCAGTTTGAGCAATGCGGGCTGCACATCATTCTTTAATTGTTTAGCAACTAATCAACTTCAAAGATTAATTATGAAGACAACACGATTATATGTTAAATAATTAAACATATAGTGATGAGAAGAGTCATTGCATACCTTTGGAATAATTGGGTCAAAACACTAACAAGAACTTTCAAATATGGGTTGAAAAGGGTGATATTATAACAAAATGTATAGTCAGAAAGGGACAATATGAGGTCCTAACAAGGACCTTCTCCTTATATTTCTGATTGAGACAATAAGGCCTTTCCTTAACTAGCTTCATGTCAAGTTTCGCATGATCTTCATCATTCCTAGGTCCTCTATTATCCCTTTCAGATCCATAAACTTTCTAGGGAATAAGTCCTGATATTCGTGGAGTAATTCAGCGACATTATCCACCGTCGTGTCATCCTAGTAGTCTCCAATCTTTGTGAATTTGAGTTCTGCCTATGTACCAATGCTCACTTGTTTGGTTTTCAATAGTGCAGTTATATGAGGGTTCTCATTCTGTGGTCCTTGAACCTCGCGGTGACCTTTGGTTTCTAGAATGTTAATCTTACACAGATCTTCATCCTCTTCTTCAAAAATTACATTATAAAGTTCTAGCTCGTGACTTAACTGAGTATCCCATTCAGGTTGAATCAGGTCTAAACGATCCTGTGGTATCCGAAATATTGTTTCTTTCACCTCTTGTAGCACTTCATCAATATTGTTAAACCCATCCTCAAAACTGAATGTCATCATGAATCCCTCACTCAGGGCCTATCCTATGGTAGAGCTCTATTTCTACATACAATTTCATGGGGACAACATCCAGGGTATGTTTGAACAAGTGTGCCCACTTAGATTTGGGCTTTTCTCTATAAGCTTGGGTCCATTTGGCCAAATGCACGCATGGATCAGCATGAACATCATACTTGTCTATCATTTGCATCTTAGGTTTCCCAAGTTGTGTTCTCATCATCCTCCTACATTCACGCCAATCATCAAAGCTTCCTTTATGCATACCCCACCATCTTGTGGGCATAGCTTGAAGTGCCCAGTCTAATGCCTGGAAGTGTTTCTTTTCTAGTACCTCCCTTTCAAATGCATCCAAAAAGATATCTACCTCATTTAGACCATCATAAGTAGGAAGATTTCTTACCTTTGAGGACACATAGTGCAACGATCAAGTCATCATGCTACAATTCAGCATAGTTACTTCATGGAGCTGATTCTACCAACATTCTATTTCTTCATCGAAGTTCGAAGTGCAAGAACTCTCATGATCCCATGTGATCCATCCATCCATGGTGGGATTCGCAAAATCTTGGTCTCACGCTATTATCTTATAGATATAGTCCATAAAGTCATTACTTTCATAATTGTGGATCGGTTTCGTATAGCGTGATCCTTCAGTAGGATCCAAGGGTAGTATTACACACAATGATTTCTTCTCAAAGATCACTATTTGCTTCTTCAGATTGATTACCCCATTCATATAAGTAGTCCCATCAATTCCCAGGAGCAAAGGATAGGGATTGTTTTCATGCACTATCTCTATTACTTCAAAATCGCAGTGCGCTCACTCCCTCAATATCCACGGTCACCCCCTGCAGCCACCCCATGGAGATGATCTTTTGTTGATACACCGTCCTTAGCAGATTTAGAGACCATTGTAGCACATGTCTCCCCATTCATTCCCAATTCTACTTCAGTAGGACATTCACATCTGACCCCATGTCCAAAATAACCTGATCCATTTCATACTCTCCTATATGTGCAGTCAGTCTCATCTCCCATCCCATCCTCTTTTTATACTTTTCAATCTTGCGTACTATGTGCTACTCACCTGGCGTGGTCCTGACGCATCTATTAATGAGCTCTTGTAACCTTTTAATAGCTTTACTATCACGCAGTAACTTCATGCAGGTCTCCAGGAAAGTTGTGAGCATAGAGGGGTCCATCTCCTACTCAGGCTTATCCTTGCTTCCTGAGGTGGAGGCCTCAGTGAAGCTCTTCTTAGCTTCCATGAAAGTTTCACATGCGCGATCCAAATCAGACTCAGCCTCCTTCATCGACACTTTGTGAACCCATGTACCATCTTCGGGTTGTTTCCTCTTGTCATCTCCTATCACGATTCCACTCCTGAGCACTATATTTACATTTGGATCCTCCTTGTGTAGCTCAAACCTCATCATCTGCAAGTTATAATTTGGTGGGGATGGCAACACCCCTTTGTCACGTATCCTAGCTATCATCATAGGATAGTCTTCCGTTTCATGATCAAACAGCATACAATACATATATGAAGGACATGTTGGATTAGTTCAATTGTGTGCATAGTGTCTTGGTCCTCCGTAATTGTAGCAAATCAACTATCCTTAGCCTCTTCCAGGTCCTCCTCTGCCTCGGCCTCATCTGTGCCCCTGAAATCTTGTCCACACCATTCCTGTGCTCTGGTCAAGGGGCTACGTTTCGACCTGAACCCTATAGGTGGGAGTTCTATTCATCATCAATTCATAGCTCCTAGAAGTACACTAATCATGCCCTACCAACCTACAAAATTTGCAGAACAACTGTTGTGGTGTTCGTACAAACTTTTGTAGCAAGTGACAATTATTCGTGGCATGTTTTCCAACTACATGACAAATAACACACCATAATGCAGGCCCCGTGCTAGGTTCTACTTGAGATTTTGGCCTTAAATGCATCAATCCTCCTCCTACAATATAGTTTGCAAAGAAAGGGCAATGGTATTTGTCTGACCCTGACTCTTGCATTTCAACAACCATACCTCCTCATGCACCACTGGTCGAGCCATCCTATCCTACTTCAGACTTTCCATTTCAAGGAACAGATTCTTCAATTGCACCTGGATTTGCTGAACTCCTAGATTTCGATCTTTCATCGGAGTTTCATGTTGTCTCATGGAAATCTCCAAGGCCTCTGCCTGAGCGGTTATCTTCTGATGCAACAACGCACAACTCCTTAAGTGTTGTAGTAGTGAAGCTACAAACCATTCGTGATGTTTTCCATATGTAAAATTCATGTTGGCTTCATGGATTGTACACTTCAACCTCTGATCTAATTCCCAAGGCGTCTCACCTAGTTGCATTGTGATTTCTTTGAATCCCACAATTGACTACACGTCAGATTTAGGCCTACTAAATTCTCTATCCATTGTTGCATGGACGTTTGCCACTCTAGCATTCGGGTTATCACTAGAGTACTTAATATACTAGGTTAGTGTGTGATCTTGTAGAGCACTAACCAGTGTCACCTTATTTATATGATCATCTATAACACCTTGAGCTTCCCATACAACCCTTACAATGAACCAGAATTGGTCTGTGTCCTCATTTCCCAAGCCTTTGAACAAAGGAAACTTCACTATATTTGCCATACTGAACTGTGGTGGAGTTGGAGGTGGTATGGGTGAAGTTGGAGGTGAGGGTGTTGAAGTTGGAGGTGGTCAGGCAGAGGTGATATTTCCAAGAATCGTTGTCTTATTAACTGAATAGCACTTTGTGTAGAAACCTTCACTATCCCTTCTTCGACACCTCACGGAGGTGAAATCAAGGGACTATACTCCAGACCCTTTTTTCCTTTGTCCATCTAAGTTTTTCCAATTCGCATAGTCCCGAACATCAAGGTACCTACATAACCCATTTTTCTCACAATAGAATTTTAATCCAAGTATTCAAAGATTTTACATACTTACCTCGTGGTCCTTTGAAAAAGTGTTGCTTTGCCTCGTTGTAGCTGATTGAGGTGTCAACAGCAAATTCAGTCACAAATCCTCCTATGGCACAATCGAGCCAATGATTGATAGCATGGTTGATATTGTCCTCCGAGGCTTCCAACCTTTGCACTTGATCTAGGGTCCACAAAATAGGATCGTCAAGTTTCCACCTTCCTTGGCTTCTAGCTTCATGATCCACTCATATAGCTCAATAGGGAAGGAGAATAAAAATATCTCGTGGATCTCTGTATATAGGTATTTTTCCAACCACTATTCCTTTATCAGTCACAGGTTTTTTTTCTCTTGCACCATGAATTTGTGGATCTTCCTATCCAACCAGTCTCCGATCTCATTCTTAGTTGGACTCCAGTGATATGACATCACATGTCTTATGTAGATTTCGGTCCTGGAAATAGAACCATTTGTTGGCTTGAGGGTGCCTGACCCAAGTTCAACATTAATTATCCAAACAAATCCCTACACCACTGGCCCTTTCAGCATCAACCCACAGATCATGGACCGAAGTCTCACTCGAAGCAGTATGGGGTGATGCTAGAACCAAGTTTCCGCACCCTGAGATCATTGTGATGTCATTTGATTCCTTCTATTCATGCCTTCACATAGGTTGCTTTTCTCTAGGACTTACAATATGAGCCCTCTATTCTATCCTTCCATACCATCACAAGAGGGTACGATCGTCCTTCGCGCAACCCTAACCTGCTACTTAGGTACTTTCACGCTACTATGGCAGCATGCCGTGTAGTTTCCCAATTAGTCTAAGTGATTTTCTCATTTCATTAGATACTTACATTTAACAACGCGTAAGTAGATATTCGAAATTTGATACAATTATTCAATGTAATTCCATTAATTCGCACATCATATAAGCATAATAAAGGAATTTCATACATAAAATAGCCAAATGTATCAACAGAACAAGGATGCGGAAATTGCATAATATCTCCTTTTATTAGTATCTTTCAAGTGTTACAACTTCTATGCGCCCTATGCATAGAGCTGTAGGGGTTTGGGCACTTAGTTGTGGACTTCTACCCTAGGCCTCTACACACTTAGCTACAAATCCTCGACCTACACTACAATGCAAGACTTAGACTCCTTCTTTATAGATATCACTCTATTACATGGTATGCCATTCTATTGATGCCTAAATTACTTAGATCTTACTCTTGTTATACAATCCCATGGTTCACAGACCATGGGTAGATATCTTACAACAGACTTTACTTTACAGAACTAAGGGCAGACTACCCTTTTTGACACATACACCTTCACACTCCGTGACCACAAAATGCAGAGTCTTTAGAATTATATTACAAAAAATTACTTAAACATGGGATTTTAGCCCCAGAACTGCAATTGGGGGATATCGCTCCTCAAATCCTTTCAATATTATTCTCATTAAATTGTCTTGATTTTTTTAATAACTCATGCAAATATTTTCCAATATTAATCTCATTAAATTATCTTTGTGTTTCAATAATTGATGTAATATTTTCAAGATATCAAACTTCTAGATGCATGGAAGCTATTTTTGCATGCACACATATACTTCTTTGCAAGGTAACTATTTTTATTACATACACCCATATACTTCTTTGCACAATAGTTGTTTTCCTGCATGTAAATATTTACTTATTTTCTAAATGAAATATGCATAATATACATTAATCTCATGCATATGAAATTTATTTTCTAATGGAAATCTAATATAATAGATACTGATCTCACACATATGCAAATTCTTTTAAGAAATTAATTCATAGATAACTTATCCTTTAGATAATTGGAATCCCTCAGCCCAATGAGACTCTTGACATGGCATTCTATGTCAAATTGATAATTTTAGCCACACTACTATGACCAATAGTGGCCATGTAAGAGATGAAGAAATCATGTGTTCATTTCACCACAAGACTGACTTTCATTCAAAAACATTATACATATAATTATTCAAAAACACTCATTCCTCACTCTTGGTCTATTATAGATGCATTTGGCCATTAGTTCTCATTGCTCGTAGGCTTACAATAAGTAATATTAAGAAAATGCAATAGATTTTTTAAATCCTAAAAGCCTTCATAAATAATATTTTTCTAAATTCTAAAATCACTTAATAGATCATCAATAAATCACTCCATAAATCGTATTTTCTCAATTCTAAAATCACTCAAGAAATAACCCCTAGGTCACTCCATAGATCATATTTTTCTAGATTCTAAAATCACTCAGTAAATCACCCCTAAAATTATCTCATGATTTTGAAGATAGATTTTATTTTTCCTTATGGACAAAATTTCACCTACCCATAGCTTTTCTAAAACTATGACTTTTTAGTTCTAACACTCATAAAATATACCAACTTCAAAAATACAATTTTCTTTACATAGAAGAATATTAATTATTCTCAATATAATAATTTAAAATGTATTCTTGTAATTAAGAATTAGAAGAATATTCTTCTTGTAATTTAAAAATAATAATTACTAATATTTAATTATTCAACAATACTCACTTTACAAGAGTTCTTACGGTAGCTTACATTAGGGATATTACATGACCCTTCAAACAATATGACATCATAATATCAAAAATTAAAATTCTAGCAACTCCACGAGAACTAAACAATCAACTTACTCTCAAAAGCATCCAATATAATCAAAATAATGATAAATTCCACTCGCCTAATTCCTTCCACATACCAAGGATCCACTATCCCCAAAAATATAAAAAAAATATAGACAAACGTAGGTGAGCATAGGCTAAAATACAACAAATTAACCATAGTTTCCTTGAAAAGCTTGTAATGATCTTGACAACCAACATGTATAGGGATAAAAGTGATCCACTAAAATATCATCTTCCCTAGTTTCAAATGATACAAAAAAAAAACATTCCAAAGTGGATACTTTATCAAAAAACCATACCACACTAGGAATATTCACAAAGTGAGAAATTCAACACAAAATCTAGGGTATTATTATTACCTTTCTATTGCAACAAGGAATAGCTAAATATGATTGAGTTAGAAGATTGTAGCTTGAGTATTCAATAAAAATAGTTGTTATCCATCCAAAAGGTACACAAAATTACTAGATACAATATTCAGACTAGTGATCTTGTAATCACAATCCTCCCTTGTGAGGTAACCACCATTCGATGTTGCCTAGAGACACAAGGAATTAAGGACACTGAGGAGCTTAAACATAGCATGGAGTTTAGCATGCCTAATTCAATCTAGACATTATCAATTCACTTCACATACTTTTACTTTCCAAACAACATATGTACATAGACCTAACCTTCGAAGGTGATCCCATAATTAAATCTACAGTAAGGGGGATTCCACTCTCACAAAAGAAAATCCTACTTCATTGCAAAGAAACTATAATGTAATTTTATAGAATATTGTAAGCCATAAGTTTGAGGAAATTGACCATCACATGAGTATGCATCGGGAGGAAAGATAATTCACCTACCACCTTAATTTCGTTGAGAGTCAATAGGTTGGCTAGTGCCCCCCCAAATATCGTTTTTGAGTTGTGCTTACACATCCATTGAGGAGCTATTTTCCTCATAAAAAATTGTTTGAATATGCTCAAATTTATTTGACATGTTTTTCATCAGCTAGATTGATTCAAAGTTAAGATCCTCATCCTAGCATCTGAGATTAGCTAGAAGGTCTGCAACTTTATTGTTATTTTTTATGGAATTGAAATGCAACACACCTCCTCTCACAACTACCCATATTCACTCACTTATATGGGGTAAACATGAGATTAGGGGCTACTATTATATGACTTAACCTCCTAGATGATATTAAGGAAGTGGAGTTAGAACAACAAGACCTTATTGACTTCCCTTAGGTGCCACAGGACCTCCAATAGTAACCAAACCCCTTGAAGTGTCAAATCCCTGAGACAACTTACCTTTTCCCTGACATATAGCCCTAGTCACTCCCTTTCCAAGGCCTCGATGCAACTTTGGGTTCCTAATCATATCCAGAGGCCTACATTAGTGCAACTGTGGCCTTTTCTTGACGATGTTGTGCCAGCGATTGTGATAATTAAGGCTAATTTCGAAGGTTGGGGCTTATCCTCTTCCTAAAAAGCTATGAAGTTTCCAGAAATCATAAAATACCTTAATACAATGGTGAAAACCAAAAATTAGAACCAAGACTAGGCTCAACAATCCCTAACCAGGACTGGCATGCTGTTAAACACTTGGTAGATATGCAAGCTACAAGTCAAGAATGCAAACCTGAACATAAGGGACATAAAACTTATTTGAGGTTTAACAAGAAGGATCTCTAACTTCTCACATTAGTTGTCATAACATCAATTAGGCCTTGCATCCATTATTCATTCAATTACAAGTAAAAACCCGAATAGAGCCATGACTAAGATCGGTCATATAACCATACTTATAACGAGCATATAACCAAATAAATAACAATGAGAGAACAATCATTAAATCCAAAGAACAACAAGTAAATTTAATCATCAAAGGAAGAAAAACTTAGTTTTTATTAGACATGGGGAAAAACCAACCAAGTTCGAGGCTTCCATGAACCACTCGATCATAGATTGGTTGAACTAGATCTTTCTTTCAGCCAATCACCTCAGTGCCATATTCCATGCATGAACGTGTGATCTCAATGGATAAACCATTTAAAGAATGGTTAAGGGAATCCACAAGTTGAATCACCTCCACCCTCACCATACCATAACCACACCTATTCTGATGTCAAGATCATAAAACCGAACTGAGATTGGATTCCATAATTTCTTCACTATCCTTGAGGAATTTTTCTATCTCCACCCTTAGGCTTTATCGTGTATTCCGCAATTACTGACCAAGGGATTCCTAGCCCTTTGGGGATTTTCCTGATACTGCCTCACCTTAGATTCTGAAACCATGGTGAAACACAAATCTCAAATAGAGAATAATCACATCACACCATGGCTATCAAAAAATGGTAAGGCCAGGCTAAAATCCATTGTTGAAGACTGGAAATATCAATGCCAATGACAACAAAAGGACCACATGCCAACATGCACATACCATGCACGTAAAAACGAGCTAGGATATCACGTATTCAATATGTTACCTACAAGTACTACCACTAAACCTACTTGTTCCTTTCTCTTCCTTTATCTCCCTTTCCTACATACGTTCTGGATTTGGTGCTTTCTCTTATTGATACAAATTCTAACACTAAACCGACAAAATGGTTGACACTAACGAAAAGGCTAAACTGAAAAAATCTATCAACTGATCCTCAAATGCCTTTTTATTAATGAGGCCTCTTTTTTCTTCATTTTCCATTATTTCCTTCATTTTCCTCCTCAGATGGAACCTATGACCTTTCACCTTCCTTTTCTCCTAATTTCCATTATTTTCATAAATAATTTGCCAAAAATATATTTTTACCTTTCCAAAGCCTTATCCAATGCCTTTGCCAATTTCCCCTTACCCATAAAACACAACAAGTGACAAGCACTAGGATATTTTTCTGAACATTTAGCTTGGAATAAGTGTCCCTTTCCCATGGTCTTATTTTACCTTTATTAACTTTTATTACATGAAATTTTAATCTGGGGTTGTTACAGACCCCACCCTCTTAGGGGAACACTATCCTTGGTGTTAACCCACATTTGTATATAGAAAAACCACTGAAGATAAAAAAAAAATACTGCCTATGGAGCTTTATAACCAAGAAAGTTATAGTATTTATAATAGCATTCTACTAAAATACAAAAGCATCCAGTAAAACATGATAACATGAAAACCATAATGCGTATTGGAGCTTTATAACTTAGCTCATTGTGGTGTTTATAATAATAACCATAATAAATTACTACAAATACCAAGACTCATTTTCCCTCAATGGAAAATAATGAAGGATACATAGCTCACATTTGATCAATCATCTCCCATGTAGCTTCAGCAGGCCCAAAGTCTTCCACTACACTTTAACCTTCTTTAGTGCTTTTTTCCAAAGCACGAGATGTTTGCATTGCAATATGCACTAGGGTTCCAGCTTTAATTTTCCTTCTTTCTCTAGCTGTAATATATACCAATCAATAACATGATCAACACCCTTTACATAGTTTTTCAACACTGAATAATGAAAAACATCATGGACTTTCACTATCAGAGGTAGTGCAAGTCTGTAGGCCACTGGTTCAATCCTCTCAAGGATCTCAAAAAGCTTGAAGTATCATGTTGCCAACTTGGAACATGATCTGATCCTCAAGGAGCTCTTCTTGGTCTTGATGTGTAAATACACATCCTCCCTAACCTGAAACTACTTAAATTCTTTGTGCTGGTCTGCATAACGTTTTTTCCTATCATATGTTGCCTTTATATTCTTCTTTATAAACTACATTTCCTATTTCATGTCTACCAACATGTTCAATAAAATAAGTAACCTATTCATTGGATCACTTGAGTTGATGTGAGTGTTACAAATTTGCCCATACTGTGCCTCAAACAATCTCATCCTTAGTGACTCATGATAACCGTTGTTGTATGAAAAATAAACCAATGGAAGGAACCCCTCCCATATCCTCTGATGATGCATGAAATACATCCTAAACATGTCCTCTAGTATCCTATTAACCTTCTATATTTTTCCATATGTCTGTGGATGATAAGTTGTGCTGAAAGCCAACTTTGTCCCCAATCCTACAAATATCTCATTCTAAAACTTGGAAGTGAAATTGGCCTCCCTGTCTGAAACAATATTCTTCGCAAAACCATGAAATCTCACAATCTCCCTGATGAAGACATGTTCTACCTCACTAGCTGAATAGGTAGTCTTCACTGGAATGAAGTGAGTTACCTTTATCAACCTGACTACTACAACCATGACAAAATCATGCTACCTTGATGTCCTCAGAAGATTTGTAATGAAATCCATGGAAATGACCTCTCATTTCTGCTATGGAATAAGAATAGGATGAAACAACCCACTTGCATGCTTACACTCTACTTTAACCTACTGACAGTTTGAACATCTCACCATAAACTCTGCCACTTCCTTCTTCAGATTCAACCAGTAGTAGAACTTCTTTACTTTTGTCAACATATTCTGATATCCTAGGTGACCTAAATATGGTTTTACATGGAACTCCCTCAACAAAATATTCTTGAGTTCGCTATCATCCGACACTAATTTCTTGTCCCTAAATCTCACCAATCCATCTATTGTAAGATGATAGTCCACATCATGATCACCTGTACCCTATTGTAACTTGTGCATAAGCTCCATGTACTTGTCATCTTGTTGGACTACATGTAAGATCTGATCATGTAAATCTATCCCATATGATCTCATTGTTGCAACATGGTTCAACTATACCTTCCTACTGAGAGAATTTGTAACCATGTTCTCCTTTCCCTTAATGTACCTAATATCAAAGTCAAACTCAGTAAGGTTAGACAACAATCTAGCTTGTATGGTGTTCAAATTCAACTAGTCAAACATATATCTTAGTCCATCTCTGTCTAGAGTGAATTTGTTTCTGCAATCAAAAAGCAGTTCTATCCATTGGCCTACATGCAACAAGCCATGATGAGTTAGCAAACTCTTCGGCAGTTGATAATGTCTCCACATATTGAAGGCATGAATAATAGCTTCCAAGTCAAGATCATGAGTGTTTATGATCATTCTGTTTCCCAAAATCATAGCATACGACTTGTACCTCCTGCATAAGGACTCCACCAAGCCATATCTTACAAGAGTTTTTACATACAACGAACTCTTTATCCATATATGAAATATTTAACGGTGGAGCATTTTTCAACATCTAATTCAACTTCTGAAAAATGGCTATAGATTCCTTTATCCATTCAAACTTATTACCTTTCCTCTACGATGATATAATAGGATATGAAATTCATGAGAATTCATGATGAACCTCTTATAGTAACCTTCTAAGCTCATAAATGATCTGACTTACTCCACATTTCTGGGATTTTCCCACTCCATGATAGCCTTTATCTTTAATTGGGTCTACTATTATGTCATTCTTGGAAACAACATGTCCCAAGTAGTGTATTTTTGTCTAAAAGAAATTGCACTTGTTAAGCTTAGAATACAACTAATTCCCTCTTAGAAATCTCAAAATTGTTGCTAAATGCTCAACATGGTCTTCTTCATTCTTAAAATATATCAAGATCTCATCAATAAATACAATTAAAAACTTTCCCAGATAAGGATACAACACATTATTCATCAAACACATAACAATAGTGGGAGAATTATTCAAACTGAATGGAACTACACCAAACTCATAATGCCCATACCTAGTCCTAAAGGAAGCCTTGTAGATTTCCACTTCTTTGATGCATACCTGATGGTATCCTGATCACATATCTATCTTTGAGAACATTTTTTCTCCCTTCAATTGATCAAACAAGACATCAATCCTTAGAAATGGATACATGTTCTTGATCATCACCTTAATTAGTTGCCTGTAATCAATGCACAATCTAAGAGTATTATGATTCTTCTTCACAAAAAATAATAGTGAACCCTAAGATGATATACTTGGCCTAATCTATCCCTTGTCAATCATTTCGTTCAGGTGCAACTTTAAATATATTAGTTTTGGAGTGCTCATCCTATAAGGCGCCTTTTATGATGGTGCTACCCCTGGTACCAACTCAATAGAAAAACCTACTTCCCTTTGTGGAAGAAACTCTCGAATATCTATAGGAAACACATCCTGAAACTATTTCAATACAAGGTACCTCTGGAATATTTATGCATCCTCAATACCCTTACCCTTGTCACTGGAAATGTGAACTACAAACTCAAAATACCCTTTCTTGAAACTACACTTAGCCTGCATAGCTATGACCATCCTTAGTGATGTAGGCTTCTTCTTTCCCTACAAGATTCTCTTTCCTCCATTATCATCTAGGCACTCAATAGCCTTGTCATAGGAATTTAGTTTTCCCATGCGAATATACAACCAATCCATATCGAAAAGAAAATTATATAATCTCAATGGCAACACATTCAGATATTTTGTTAAGGCATATCGTTCAAATGAAATGCACAATATCTTGCCTAGTGATGATCTCTCTACTTTGTACTTGTATCCAACTACATGAAGCAGGTCTTTGTATGCAATTATTTTCTAAAGTCACACTTATCCACCAGTTCAAGATTCACATAACTATAATTATATCCATGATAAATCAAAATAGAAATAACTTGATCACAAACCTTACCATCCATCTGAATGATAGATGCCTTGTGATCTACTTTCCTATTTTCCACAACGACATAAATATGAGGAATATTATGACCAACATCCCCAACTATTTGAGTTTAATGAGTGCTATATATCTAAATCCTACCTCCCTAGCACAATGGACAATCTTTCTTACAATTATCTTTTCAACATATCCAACACTGCAACAGTTCTCTACTATTGCCTCTAGTCTGCTACTCTTCACATTGTGACATGTCCCCTCTCAACTACACTGAACTTCTTGTAAGGAGAAGCAATTTCTTTCTCACCTACATCTTGAGGTCCTCCCCTCTTCGGTGGCCATTTTCCTTTTACTTTCTCATTTCCCTTCAAGTCATGTTTATGATCAGCTCTTCACTTTGACTGCTCATAACAATTCTTTAGATTACAGATGGATTCCACTAACGATATAGGCTCGTCAAACTCAATCCAATCTCTATATGTTGCTAGAAATCCACTGATGAACCTCTGAATCTTAGCTTTATCCTCCTTGAGATATTGCACATACCTCAACAACTCCAAGAATTTTCTAGTATACTCATGAATTGTCATAGAACCCATCTGTATCTCATAAAATGCCCTAGATTTATCATCATAGTACCTCCCTAATAAGTACTTATTCTTGAATATCCTCACAAAATCATCCCAAATCAAGTCTTATTCCCAAATGACCTTGAAATTCTTCACATCTTCTCACCAGATACCTGCTTTCCCTTTAAGATGGAAGGTGGCTATCTTGGCTTTCATGTTCTCTGAGTAAATATGTAATCTGAAGAATTTTTTCTTTCCAAGAAATCATGCCTCTTCATATTTTCACGTCTCCATCAAATGTAGGAGGCTTCACCTTCATGAACTCCTTAGGTAAAAACTCCCTCCTCCTATAAGGATGATGACGATGATGATTGTAATGATGTCTCGTAGATGAGGAACTAGAATGATGTCCATACATACCACTCCTCCTCTCAGGTGCATCCAGTCATATTCTACCTCTGACTATGTCGCCTTTATTCCATCTGTATCTAGATTGGGATCTTCCACCATATTCTCCATCAGTTTTCTCTTCCTACTCTTGACTGGTTCTCATTTGTTCCTATTTTGGTAAATCTCACAAGTTCTAAAGGATTATTGAATTGACCTCTACCTACTTCGTTAGAGCCATTGAAAATATTTCCTAATGCTCAACTAACTTGTCATTGTCTTCTTTGCAACTTATGATATCTACCCTCAAGCTCCTTATTGTATTTGTTATACCAAGAGAGTACTCTTCTCCTTATTTCCCAACTGATCTATAGGAAGTGTTGTTAGGTCCCTATACTACTAGTGTAACTCCTTATTGTTATTAGTGCAACCCCCTTATCGTATCATTACGCTCATATAGTCCCCATGCTGTTATTATTATGCCCCATAGAAGCCCACTATTGTTATTGTTGTGCCCCTACAATATTATTGTTATGTAGGCTCTTATTGTATTGGGATCCCATAGAATCCTACATATAGAAAGGAGGTCTTGTCATTTGTAACATCCAAGAATTATTCATTTTCGTAATGTAAATGAGGTTTCCCCCTCGAACAGGTGGGTGTGAAAGTCATTGATCTATATTTTCTATCTTTTTGTGAGTTGGTTTCATAACATTTTGTATCGGAGCTTTGGATTCTAGGGTTTCGCTGCTCCAAACAGGGCTTCACAGAATTTTCACTATAACTTTTGTTCTACGATGTTTCAGAAGATGAAATTAATACCCATTTGAGCTGAATTCATGATGAAAGTTGGATGTGAATGTCAGATCGTTTATCACTATATTATCAGAGATATGATACAATTAAATTAGGGCTTTTGCAGGCTCTCGAATTACATCTCACACAGGTGACCTTGGGAAAATCATCATAACTTTCTCTTTGAGTATCAATTTGAATTTTCATAAGAAGTAATAGAAAAAGGATAGAGTTTATTTTTCTTTGTATCGTTTTTAGATCCGAAGGTCGAAACAGTGACACTCAGATCTTCATACAACTTTTCTCTACTGAAAACATATATAATTAGGTCATATTAGAATATTGGGCATAACGCCTTTTTGGACAATCAAATTTTTATCAAACTAGTGGCATTGGAAATAGAACTCAGAGGGATATCACTGGATGAAATTGTATACCTTGGAGATCCACAATTACAAAGATACAACAGATTCAATCGAGCTCCTACAAAGCAAAAAAAGATGTGTAGTCTTTTTAAACTTTTGCTTAAGTTTCGGTTGAAAAATTAGTTTGAAGTGATTCAAAGGGTATAATGAAGCACAATTATCATTAATTGATGCCCCAAAGAAAGAAAATGGAATCTCCTAGTAAGAAACCTGAAATCTCTATAATGAATCATGAATAAGAGGAAGAAATGCAACATGATATATCAAAATTATCAGACCAAGTGCAACAAATTTCACTCTCACAAAAGGTAACAAAAGCTAAGATGGATGGTTTAAAGAAAGGCATGGAAGCTAACATGAATGGTGTGGAAGTTAAGATGGATGGCGTGGAAGCTAAGATGGACAACATGGAAGCTAAGATGAATGGCATCGATGCAAAGATGTAGACGAAAAAATAAAAGGTAACATGGAATATTTGAAGATAGATTTGACAAAGTTTCTACAAGAAATGCTTACTAATGGTGAAAGGGTACTAAAGGAAACTCATGATGAGAACAAAAGAAATGTTAATCATGATTTCATAGACTCTAATGTTAGATCGAAGACCCACCATATTCCAAAAACCAATATGAGGAAGTTTGATGGCAAGGATCCTGCAACATGGATATTACAGATGGAGCAATTTTTCGATCTCAATAATGTGCAAAACACACAAAAGGTATGTATTGCAACTTTATATTTGGAAGCAAATCAGCTTGTATGGTATCAATGACTTTTCTCTCATAAACAAATTATCACTTGGGAAATTTTTATTGAAGAATTGACAACACATTATGAGGATACAAAAGGCAACACTTTTTTTAGCCAATTGATAAGTCTCAAACAAAAGGGTTCAATAATGGAGCACATTGAGGAGTTCCAAAAATTGAACATAAGGGTAAAAAATATTTCAGAGGAGCATAGGATTGACGTGTTCATAGGGAATTTAAAGGATAATATCCAACATGATGTTCACCTTTGGGAACCCGATTCATTAGAGAAGGCATTCAGGTTAGCAAAAAATGGAAAGCAAAATTATGGCAACCAGGAAGCACACCACTAACAACTATAAAGATGGAAGTGTTGTTGCCCCTAGTCTTCCACAACCTATAAGGTTGACACCACAACAATTGGAAGAAAAAAGAGAAAAAGGGCTTTGTTACATTTTTGATAGCAAATACATTAAAGGTCATAAGTGTGCTGAGAAGAAATTATTCTACATAGATTATGAAGAGGAAGAAGAAAAGGAGCAAGAAAGGTCAAAAGAAGAGTATATACTCTAGGAACAAAGCCTAGATAAAGAAGAAATGAATCCGACCATATCTTGTAATGCATTGGCTGTAATTACCACTCCTCAAACCATCAAGATAGAAGGACAAATCAAGAAGAAAAAGGTAATGTGTTGATTGATTCAGGAAGTACCCACAATTTTATTGATTGTAAGGTAGCAAAAGAATTGAATTGCTCCTTATATCCAACACCAAAGTGTCAAGTGATGGTTGCAAATGGAGGAACAATAAATTGCTCTGGAAAGTACTATAATATCAAGCTATCGATGGGAGAATATGTATTGACTAGCCCAATGCTTTCCATTCCAATGGGAGGTGGTGATGTTGTACTAGGAGTCCAATGGCTACCATCCTTGGGTACAATATTAATTTCAAGAACTTTTCATGAAATTTTCTATGGAAGGAAAGGAAGTTGTATTAAGGGGTATTGCAGGGAAACCGGTGAAGATAATCAGCTCTAATGGTATGACAAAGCTTCTAAAAAAGGAACGAAAAGGTGTAATTGCGCAATTATGTTCGCTAGATGTTTCCACATTGGAATCATCTATTTCTCCAGATCTCCAAATAACCTTGGACAATCATTCCAAGGTATTTGAGACTCCCAAAGGTCTCCCACCTATTCGTGATCATGATCATGCTATTCATCTGATTCCAGGAAGTGTTCCTCAAAACATCAGGCCGTACATATATCCCTATGCCCAAAAGAGTGAAATTGAACGTATGGTTGCAGAAACGCTAGAGGCTGGTATAATTCAACCGAGTCAAATTTCTTTTTCTGCTCCAGTAGTATTGATGCACAAGAAGGATGGATCATGGCGCATGTGTCCGGATTATAGGGAGCTCAACAAGCTCACTATTAAAGACAAGTTTCCCATTCCTATCATTGATGAATTACTGGATGAATTGCATGGATCTATTTACTTCACCAAGTTGGATCTTCGTTCAGGATATCATCAAATCAAAATGAAGACTGAAGACATTCCGAAAACAACATTTAGAACTCATGAGGGTCATTATGAATTTTTGGTCATGCCTTTTGGCCTTACCAATGCACCCTCAACATTTCAAGGTTTGATGAATTCATTTTTCAAACCATTCCTTAGAAAATTTGTGTTAGTATTCTTTGATGATATACTAATCTACAGCAAGTCTTGGAAGGATCATGTTGAACATGTTGATAGGGTGCTACAACTATTGGAGGAAAAACAGTTATATGCAAAAAGATCCAAATGTTTCTTTGGAGTACAAGAGGTGGAATATCTGGGTCATATTGTATCTCATGAAGGAGTTAAGGTAGACCCTAGCAAAATTAAAGCCATTAAGGAATGGAAAATCCCAACATCCATGAAGCATCTGCGAGGATTTCTCGGTTTGATAGGGTATTATCACAAGTTTGTTAAGAATTATGAGAAAATAGCAGCACCTCTAACAACATTATTGAAGAAAGATGCATTTTCATGGACTCCAGAAGGAACAAAGGCCTTCGAACATCTTAAAGAGGCAATGTGCCAAGCACTGGTCTTAGCTACACCGGATTTCACAAAAACCTTTATTGTGGAATGTGATGCTTCAAGAAATGGAATTGGTGTTGTTCTAATGCAAGATGAAAGACCCATTGCTTTTGAAAGTCGTCCAATCAAGGGAAAGTTTTTACAGAGCTATTTATGAGAAGGAAATGTTGGCAATACTCCATGCACTTAAGAAATGGTGACCCTACCTAATGGGAAGACACTTCAAGGTAAAAAGGGATCATGATAGCCTTAAATACTTTTTAGAACAAAGATTATCCTCTAAAGAGCAACAAAAGTGGGCCACAAAGATGTTGGGTTATGACTTTGAAATCATCTACAAAAAAGGGAAGCAAAATGTGGTGGAAGATGCACTCTCAAGAAAGGATGAGGATGTGGAAGCATTGTTGAGGGCCATTTCTATTATCCAACCAGATTGGATAAACGAAGCAAGGGAGGAATGGAAGAATGATGAAGAAGTGTGGGCAC
>APFE030221889.1:957-24703 GCA_000404065.3 Pinus taeda
TGTCCAAACAGCTTAATCTTGGCAGATTCCTAGATAGGTAGAGAAACAAAGGAGCCCAACTGCTTAATCTGGGCCCTTGGAAGAAATAAGGGTAGTTTGTAGATAGGAAGGCATAAAAAGAAAAAATTGAAATGTTGGGTCTGCAAGCCTAAGTTTACCCAAACCAAAAGAAGAAAAAATGTTAGGTAAGTAGGCTGGGTAGGTAGTTTTGAGGTTGCAGAATCTTGATTTCTGTTCATTTCCATGTTTTTTAAGTATCATCTTTACTCAGGTCACAGTCATCAGGCAATTTCATATGGAGGAGTTCAAATCAGACATAACTAACTTCCCTTTCTTCCTCTTCCCCAAATCATTAACTAATTTCCCCAAAAAGAGGTCAAGACCTGCTTGATATCTCTTAGTTTCATCATTTTCCATGTCATTAACCTTGGTGAAGATCTGCTTCATTCAAGAAGGATCTATACTTTCTATACACAGCTCAATCTCCCCTTTGAAGCCTAAGATCTCTGAAACTTAGCGCTTTCTTGTCATCTCCATATTAACTACTGACATTATTATTTAACTCCCTATATTTTCCCCATCCCCCTACTAAAACTATGAAAATAATCCCCTTATGTAAATATCCCCTTCCCCTGGCTGAAAATAACCATAAGTACCCACAGGAATTGCTCAGTGTATCTGAAACTTGGCAAGAACCCTCATGTTGCCCCTTCAAACCATCTTCTAATGCAATGGACTCCTTCCAAAGCATTAAATTCCTTTCTAGGTTATTGGACCCCTTCTGAGGCCTCAAATACTCTTCAAACGCACATACTCACTCCTTCCGATCGCAATAAACCCTTGCCAATTGCCTTAACATTCTTCAGATCCTTGTGAACCCTCTCCAACGCGATTATCGCAATCGGGAGTCACAAGGGTATTATGGCTCGCTGTTGTTTCTTCCCGATGGATGCTCCGCCGATGCCATCTCGCGATCAGCATATCGCAATATTTTATACCACATAGGTGTGCCCCTTTCCTTTTTGCCCGATGTTCTATCGCGATATCGGCGATCGGCGATCGCAAACATCGCGTTTCCAAAATAAATACCTTCTCATTCTCTGCCGATGCGATATTGGGATCGCATCGAAAGAAGTATATTGCATCGCAGTAACATATGAATCACCCTGCCGGCCAGATCATTGCCACGTCACCCTGCCATGTCACCTCGCTAACGTCATCCGTTGTACAGCTGACGTCATGCTGACGTCAGCAGCTGAAAAAAGGGAAAAATGTGCAAGCGCGAAAGTCGACCTCCGGAGCTCCGGAATGAGAAACCCCGAAAATGCCCGATTTTGCCAAATTTAAACATATTTGAAGACAGAGAGAGACCAGCAACAAAGATTAAAGAGTATCAGATCAAATATGTAGACAGAAAGCACATCAAAGAGTATTAGGAAGCGGCGAAGACCATCAATGTAGCGGTAAAGTGTATCAAAGGAGATTTTCTCAGGGCTCGACGCAAATCCAACATTAAAAAGAAAGCTCTGAAAGTCAAGAAGCAATTGAAGACGCATTGAAGGCTCACCAACACAAATGACTACACATTAAACTCACAGAAGATCATTGGACCTGAACTCAATGCACAATTATGACAGAACCTTTGCACCGAGTCACACAAGACACCACATTACACTCGTTTTGATCCAGCTACCTCTGACACAGTTCAATAGATATTTACCTGCATTTAATTTTGGCACAGTTTTAGGTTTAGAAATATTTTTTCGCAGACCTGTTTTAGGTTGGTTGTAATAAATATTTTGAGATTTTTACACTATAAAAACAACCCTGAAGACTGTATTAAGGGTTGGTTGGTTGACAATCTATCCTTCGCTGATTTTTCTCCAGGAGAGACTCGTACTGTAATACCTAATAGTTTCTATAATCAAAGACTGCTTATGAGCTTTGGAGAATGGATTGTTCGCTGTGTTTAACGGTTGAAGAGTGATTATGGAATTCTTGTGCTATTGCATAACTCAATAAGTGCTTCTTACCTCTGTTTTCCATTCATAAGTTACCATCTAAACAACAGAAAAGAAGATTAGCTTAGAATTTGTTTAATTACACTCTATGCTCAATTTTTGTTGTTTCTTTATGTTTTCATCTGTTTAGGCATAAATATGAATTCCATATGGCTCATGTTTTCCCTAACCTCATCACGCATGACAGTTATCCAGGGATTCTTCATTGCCCCTAGATAGAGATCATCCCTTCCCTCTGTTAAGCTGAGTGAGAGATTCTTAAGTGCCTCTCATTCCTTACATGTCATTCATCTTTTTAGTTTGAAAGTTGTGTTGTGTGCAGCTATCCCGCTCCATATTCCTCTTGTGACCAAGAAAACGCATTAGTAATCCTGACCCATGACTCCATGCCCAATGGTTTGAAACTTATCACTTCATGAATTGCCTCTCTGCTTGAAAACATTTTCCTTTCATCCAAACACAAACAAGAAACCTGAACCCAATAACTAGCCTAAAATCCTCATCAACAAAGTTAAATCATAAAGAGATAACCCTCTCTGATTGCAGGTGGGCTAGAACCTGCAATCCAAAGATTGGTTTGTGGTTACCTTGGCTGTATCCCTTAAGGAGCCAAGGGACAACCTGAGTGATAACAATATGAAACACCAATAGCTATCCAACACATCTGGGTAAAAAACACCTAGTTGCAGTGTTTTGGGAAAATAGAAGGCTCCCCAAATTCACGCCACATCTTTACATCTTTCTAGAGTTTATATATATCAACCCACTATCGCGATCTTCCTTTACATTATTTTGATCAAAGGTGTCCCACCACTAGCATCTAAAAATAACACATTGGAACAAAAAGAAGTCCACTTGAATGATCTCTTGTATCTTTCATCGTAACCTAATGTCCCTTGCATTAGGTTTTGATCATAATGGCTAGCACAACTAGATTGGTCGAAGTCGACTTCCACTCCATAGTCTTGTGTCATGCATCCATCATTGACATCCTCCATGTGAAATTGATTTCCATGAGCCCACATAGATGGTAACAAATGCACCTATAAAAAGGTGAAAAAATCGCAGTGTCATGTGTCTAATAAACCAAACATAACTAAAAGACCCCTTGGGTTTTTCCCTTTGTCGAACAAAACTTTTCAATTTCTTCATGTACCTCTCTAACAAGAACATCCAATGACAAGAAATGAGCCCAACTAATTCAACCTCGTCTACTAGGTGAATTAGAATATGATACCACAAGTCCATGAAACTCGTCGACAACTCCTTCTTAAACATACAATCAATCTCAGTTATCTCTTGATGCCATAGTGGAATGCTAGCCATATGAATCTCCCTTGATGTGATCCAACATACAAATGTATATAATTTAGATATGACACGTTGTAGGTCTTGGGGGAAGTCATGGTTCACACACCAACACATGAGCAGAGAAAAATGACACTGCACAGTAAATAGTACATTACACGAAAATTAATTATAAAATATCTCATTACATAAAAATAATAATAAAATCATTTTTTTGACATACGTACTCTTATAAGGTTCAAATGGTCATTCAATTTCAACCCTAACAAATGATCTTCCATAGTGAAGCAGCACCGTAGTGAAGACCCATATAAATAAGGCACCCTCACACTAATTATAACTTCATTTGCCAAAGAAAAATCATCTTTCTTTGTGATACATTGGATATCACCTTCTTTGAAAGACCAAGAGGGAATATTCTCTCCTCTAGTTTCTTTTCCTGGCCAATATTTGTTTTTTGAATAAATAAGATCTTTCCTAATAGCCAATGTGTCATTTTATTTCGATGATATGTGCCTCCATAAAGAAGATGAAACACTTTTTAATATATGCATGGGATCCAGTAAGTGGGCAATCTTAAGATGCTCCCAATATGGGAGCTCATAAAAGACAGATTTACTTTTCATCCCAATGGGAAATTTCTCAACATAGTTGTCAAAGAATTATGGATCATCCAACATAGACTCCCCATTTGAATTGAACATTTCTAGAAACTCGTTCTATTTCTCTCTCCCATATGTTGTAAGCCATTCAGTTGGTGTCATTATTGTAGGCCTTTGGGTTCTCTCTGTTTTACCATTGAAAAAAGATGTTTCTCTTCTATAAGGTTGTTCTTCTCGGAGGAATACCCTAGACCAGTCATACACTGGCTTTCGTAGGTTTTCAGACCACCCAGCCTTCAGAGAAGGTCCACAACATTTACATCCATGATACCCTTTTGTTACAAGACCTGTGAAATTATTGTATATAGGTTGACTCATTAGTGACCATGAAGATATGAACAATTGCAGTGAACTAAATTAATATGTGAAACAATATTTTTACTATTGGGTCCTTTATTTTGAGGATTAAATTTTGTCATGGTTTGTCGATAATTTGATGGTTGACCACATTTTGACCAAAGAAGATCGATGGAAATTCGCAGAGAGGATAGTCATGAAAATAGAAAGATCTTGTTAGAGACTAGTAGTTGTGGAGGATCAGTTAGATAAATCAGGGCACATGCAGTCATAATCGAGCCCAAACGTTCACTGACAATCGAGGAAGCAGCCGCAACCGAGCAACAGAAGCAGCTGAAAAGGAAAGAGCAGATCATCCGAGGGAGAAGTAGTAGTCCAAGTAAGAAAAGTGTTTAAAAGGGCTGAAGGAAAACCCATACGAGAAGAATGAGAGAGGAATGTATTTAAATGTTGTCACGGAGCCTCTAGAGCCCACACGGCTGTATGGCCATCTGCTCATGTATTTGCCTATATATCTAATATTTGTTATGTTCATAAGGCTTTGAGTCTCATGTATTGATGTAATTTTGGTCAAACCTAATGAAAATGGAAGTTACAGGGACATTTGAGAGTCTTCTTATGTTCATTTTATGTGCCCCTTTCAAAATTTTGTTATGAATGCATATGTGCATTATGTCCCCTCGTGAATACTTAAGCTATTTTCTTATGCACTGATTGCATGTATGATGTAATGGTTTTAAGTTGAACTAGTGTTGGTTGCTCTGAATGATTTCCTCTGATACTTGATTCTAGTCTCTCAACCAAGTAAGATCACAGTTTGCCTTGAGTGTAAAAGCCCTAGTTAAAAATCCATGTAAAAAAAATTTAAGACCGCGGTGGATGGGACACGTATTCCAAGCTTAATGGTAGACAAAACATACTAGTGGATGTTCATTTCGGTTATTATGGCTAAAGGAAATTGGAAAATGCAATGGCTAAGGCTTTGGAAAGGCAAAATGGCCTTTTTAGCACACTTATTTATGAAAATAATGGAAATTAGGAGAAAAGGGAGATGAAAGGTCACAGGTTGCATGTGAGGAGGAAATTGAAGGAAAATAATGAAAAATGAAGAAAATAGAGGCCTAATTGATAAAAAGGCCTATAAGGATCATTCGGTAACCTTTTGTCATTCTAGTTTTCGAGCTCTCTCATTATTCTCTCTCTCTCTTTCACTCTTGGACACTTAGAGTTTTCTTAGAGCACTTTGGCATTGGATCAAGAGAGGCAAAGAAGGCAAGAGGAAGGAAGGAGAAAGCAAGGAAGTGCAGGATCGAGCAGCTACAGCAGTATTCTTTGCAGGTATCAATTTGTATGTGTGTTTTCCTTGCTAGATTTGGAATGCATGGTATTTCATGTGGTTCTTTTCTATCATGCCATGGGGTTTTCTAGGTGTGACAATGTTTTCAGCCTAGCTTTTTTATTTCCGAATAGCCATGGTGTGATGGTGTTCTCATGTTTTGGTTGAGATAGATTTCCGGATGGATTCAAAGTTGAGTAAGATGGATCTCTGAATGATATAACACATGTCCTAGTAGCCCCTAACCTAGACTGTGGGTTACGGTAAAGTCGGATTTTGTGTTTCCTCGGTGGGCTTAGGAATCCTCAACCGATGAATGGCGGGATATACGGTAAATCCTAGAGATGGGTGTTCTCCATCAAGCCTAGTAAGCTCGGGATGGGATATGTGGTAAATCCTAGAGAGTGGATCTCAGTTTAGGGCCTATTGATCCAATATGGATCGCGGTAAAGATTGAGAGGCCAGGAGATAGGAAAATTCCTCACGGTGTAGGTGGAGAAATCGGTGGCATCCATGCTTGTTTTGGCTTAGTGATCTGGTGGAGATCATGGTAAAGCCTGTTATTACATGTCCATTATGTTTTCTTAGTGATATGGGATGGATTACAGTAAATCCTAGTTTATATTGATGAGGGTGAGGTGGTTAGCCTCAAGATGCCTAGATGGTTCTTTTGCTTTGAGTCCCATATTCATGCTTGGAATATGGCACAGGGGTGAATAGATGAAGAGATATTTGGCTCATCCATTCTATGGTCAGGTGGAACGTGGTAGTCCCATCCTAGGTTGGATTTTGCATTCATTAATAAGAGGTTTTTTCCTTGATATCTTATGTATAAATGTACTGGTTTATATGTGGATTTTATGGATGATGTATCCTTGATATTTCTATTGTTAATATGGTCGTTATAAGCATGTGTTTATGATAGTGGATATGTATGGATCTCATCATGTTTTTACTTGTAAATGAATCAAAAATGGATCTATGACCTAATAGATGATAATGTAGCTAATGATATAAGGTAACAATGCTTCTTAGCGATTTTCAAATAAGTATGAGATCCCTATGCTTAAATTTGTTGTTTATACCTGTAGATTGCATTGATGCCAAGTGTTTGATAGAATGTTAGTCTCAGTTGGGGATGGTCAAGCCTATTCCTAGAGTTAGTTTTTTTATTATTAGTCTTATCATCATGTGTTTAATGGATACTAAAAGTTACAACAAGTTTTTGGCAGTGGCCAGAATTCTGGGCTTGAAAAGTTCCTTAAATCTCGTGGACTTTGGCACAGTTATGTTGGAAATAGTCCCTAAACGTAGGCATGCAAGCTTGTGGGAGCGTCTAGAGCCCTCTAGACATTGGCATTCCCATAGCATGGGAGCGTCTAGAGGTTTGATAGCTTAAAAACTTAGTGGGACCTAGGGCATGATACCTTAGTGATTGGGATGGCTCCTGGGAGTTTTGTTGCTGATGTGGAAGGTATGTTTGATGTGTTTCCATCAATTCCACTTCCTTAAGGTCACCTAGGAGGTTGAATCATATCATAGTATCATCTCGTCATATGTTTACCCCGATTCGCCGATTACTAGGGTAGATGTGGGATGAGGGTGTTACAGAGTGGTATTAGAGTATGGTTCACCCTTCGGACTGGATGGGCGGTGTGTTGGTCATGCATTCATGTCGGTTGCATATGTGTTGCATATTCTTATATTCCATGTTCTTGTTGCATTAAAATGGTGTTGATCATGGTTGCAGTGATGTTGCCATGTGAAGTTTGATCGTGTTGTTGTGGGATGTGTCATCATGAGTGTATGTTTTTATATGCATTTGTTATGCTTGTTGGTGTCTATATGTTGTTATGCATGCATTGTCATAGTTATGGTTATGCATGTATGGTAGGTTGGACATGCATTGTGAAGTTTTTATATGCAATTATTTCATCATGATGCTATTGGTAAGTTATGATGCTAATGTGTCGACTAAGATAGAGCAGGGGATCCAGGGCATTAAAGTGAAGTTGCAACAATGGGCTTCAGGGTAAGATCAAATCATCATACATGGATTGTATGTTTGGCATGCAAGTATGTTAGTTAATGGATTGTTATATGAATTAGGGTTAGATACATTAGGTTTATGTACATTTCTATTGATGTTATGGTTACATACATGATAAATGCTATTTAATTAGTCTAGTCATATGCACATGTGTTGGATAGTCATGAATGATAGTAACCTGTGGTTGCATGCATTGTTATGGTTGTCTTATGTTAGAAACCTTAATGATTATGTTATATGATTATTGATGAGTATGTTATAGGTTAACTTGTTGTTTTTATATGATAGTTAGCTTGATGATTATGTTATATGTTGTTGATGAGTATGTTATAGGTTAACATGTTGTTGTTATATGATAGTTAGCTTGATGATTGGGTTATATGTTGTTGATGAGCATGATGTATAACTTCTTGTTGCTATATTCTAGTAACTTGATGATTAGGGTTATTAAATTAAGAACTTGACGTTATATGTATCATACTAAGTTGGATTAGTCTATACAAATGGTTAGGGTTATGACATTCAGGTGTGAGTTAATATAATTTTGATATTGTGTTGTACTAATCTAGATTGATCGTACATAAGCGATTGTTATGCATGAACGAAAAAAAATTATGAGCTTATGATTTGAACAGGTTAGTTGGTTACTGTTATGGATATCATGATCTTATTTGTGCTTGAGTTGATATGTTGTGAAGTTCTATCATGCTAACTAGATTCATTGTGCTAATAATATAACCTCCCTGAGATACATTAAGGTATGAGTTGCTTATGTCGTATATTTGGTGATTGATTGTCTATGATGTCGTCTATATGTTGTTTGAATGTTTGATTAATTTCATGATATGACTGTGTATGTAGGATTGCTCGAAGGAATGATCTTATTTTAAGATGGTTTTACTTACACATATGTATTGAGACAACTGATTTGTACTTGAGTGTAACATTATGTATTATGACTAAAGAATGTGAGTTAACTATGGATTATGACATTATTGTTAGTCTTGGTAAAGGTTGATTTCAAATTAGTAGATATGTTGTTTTGATCTTTGGAACATGTGATTGACATGTGTAAATAGTTGCAGGAAACATGCTTGGTATTAGCGTGACAATGTAACAAATGATTTTTTTATATAGTTATCCATTGGGTGATGTGACAATACATAGTAAGACTTAGTTGCAGCAAGGTAAAGGTAAAAGAAAGGAATTGGGAAAGAATTCCTTTGGCCATGTTTGGAAACCCTACTTCCAAACGAATGAGTGTTTTACATAGAGGAATCCTTCTTAACCCTGATTTTTTCTGACATTATGCAGATATGTGCTATAGTTATGAACATGTATTTGAAATGCACATCAACTAGTTGCTAGTTATAGCTAGATTAGTCAAGGGATTGGGGTCCCTTGAGAGATGGCTTAGATGTGTTTATTTGCAAGAAACATGATTGGCACAACAAGGTAAGGTAACTGGTGTATTGTTATGTTTATTTATGCACTAACAGTTATGTTTTTGTGGAAGTATGATGCAAGGGATTGCATGGAAAGAGACTTCCATGAAATTCTGAAGGATTAGGTTGAGCTTTCCTTTGGAAGCACTAGGAACCATGGGAATTGAGTCATAGTGTCTGTTGCTAGTTTTGTGCTTTCGGTATTTGTGACTTGGTTGTGCTTGATTGCATCTTTTTTATGTTTGGTGCAAGGCATTTCCACTTTGTTTGTGGTGTCATATTGTTATTGATTTTCATGGTTTTCTTCTTATTTTTTTCTTGTCTTGCCTTTTATGTTCTAAGCCTTGGGAATCGGTTAGGAAAGAGGAAATTTAATGGAGCTTGGGGAGAGTTATTGGGTACTCGACAGGTAAGGTGAATGGATTTGAGGTGTCATATGCCTTGGCTAGTTTGGGAATTGTTATTCTCGATGTTGTGCATGTGTTGCATGAATAAAGGGAGTTCTCTTAACCTTGACCTTACCCTATCTGGTAATTATGTTATGATCATGATTATGATGATGTTTATATATGTATACATGTATGTATGTATGTCGTGTTTGAAAAGGTCGTCATGGATCATGTTTGTTTTATGCTAATGTTTTTATGCATATATGATGTATGTATGATTGTTGTTTGACAAGGTCATAGGAATCATTATTGTGAAGGAATGATTGCTTATGCAGGTGAATGGCATGAAGATATTCCTAGTTTATGAGGAATCAAGTGGGAAGAGTAGCCCTGAAAAATCTACGAGGTTAGTATCATGCGGTTATGAGTTGATATCATGTGATTGTATTATATCTATGTTATGGACAGGCTATATCGAGGGATACATCAGAGAAATGGAAGGAGTGTGGTCAGTGACATGCTAGGACAAGCATGGATAAGACAATGGAAGCAAGGTTGCTTGGTAGAGGCAATGGAGTACTACTATTAGGAATGTGTTTTATATGTTATACATGTTTCATCTATGATATTGTGCGCATGCGATGTTGTGTATATATAGTGTGTTTACATGTTGTTTATGCAATGTTATGTACAAAGTGGTACAGATAGTGTTGTGTGAATATTGCAAATGCAGTGTTGGGTATAGATGGTGCTATGTACATGTTGGATATGTGGTGTTGTGTACATATTGTACTGTGTGTATGATGGATATGCGGTGTTCTGTGCATATGGTGTTGTGCGCATGTTGGATATGCAGCATTGTGTATATATGGTGTTGTGTGAAAATTGTACATGTGGTGCTATGTACATATGGTGTTGTGTGCATGATTGTACAAGTGGTGTTGTGTGCACGTGGTGTTATGTACATATCGTACATGTGGTGTTGTGTGCAGGTGGCGTTGTGTACATATGATGCCATGTACATGTCGTCTATGTGGTGTTTTCTACATGTCATATTGTGTACACGTTGTAAAGGTGGTGCACTATACATGTGACGTTGTGTACACATTGTGCATGTGGTGTCATGTACATGTGATATTGTGTACACGTTGTGCAGGTGGTTTTGTGTATAAGTGGTAATGTGTACAAGTTATACATGTGGTACTGGTGCACATGTGGTATTATGTGCATGTTGTACATGGTGTGTTATGTACATGCGGTACTACGTATGTGCATTGTGTAGTCGTGGCATCATGACATGTGTCTAAATTTTGTTGTACGTTGTGTACGCATATGTATTGTCTTGTACATCGGGTGTAAGTGTATGTATTGTGTGGTGGTGTACACTAGATGTAGGCGTATGTATTGTGTTGTGTTATACACTGGGTGTAGGTGTATGAGTTGTATGTCAGGTGTAGGTGCATGTATTGCATGGTGTTGTGTATCGTGTATGGTTGTATGTGTGTGATGCACACTATGTGTATGTGCACATGGTTGAGGAGAAGGCACTGGGTGTTTGTCGGGTGTGGCAACCAATCTGGAGTGCATACGAAATAAGGACAAAGGTAGAAGTTAAGGATTGATAAAAGGATAAATATCATTATTTTATTTCAGTTTTATTATGTATGTGATTTATGATTCTGGTCTATGATGATTACATGTGATCTATGATTCTAGTTTATGATGGTTATAGGTGATTTATGATTTTTATCTATGATGGTTGTGTTTTGAGCTAACCTGATGTGATGTGTTTATACATGATTATTTGGTCAAAGATATTAGTTTGACTTGTTGTGACAGGAAGTAAAGAGGATTACAACTACAAATGAGGTATGATTTGAAGTTGTTTCAATTTATTTTGAATCGAATGGAAATTATGTGCTAAGTACAGGAAAGCATGAAATGCCTGATTGGGTGGTTGACATTGAGTGCAAGAAATTGCAATAGAAAAAGGAATTTGAAAATGCAGCAGTATGTTGGTAAAGTATTCACGAGAAGGGTCATTGTGGGACACTGGTACCCAATAGTGTCCATTGATTTCCATGAGCATTTTATGACCAGTATGATGGTTTTGAGGAAGGTATATGCCTTGGTTGTTGACCTTCTGATGTGAGGAAGCCTTTCCAAGGGATGAATCACCTAGGATAGGGGATGTTGGGGAATTTGGAAGGTGATTGATTGCACAGAAGTGGGTGACAAGATTCCCTGAAGGACCGTGTAATAGAGAAGGGAAGGTCGTGAATGGATTTGTTTTGATCATTAGCATTTCCATATGGAATCAGATGCACATCAGGAGTGTGCCCTAGAACAATGAGCCAGTAATTGTTCACTAAGAGGACAAGCGGTGCAGGATTATAGTGTTGGACATTGTATGCAACTTTGATCTTACAATTGATTTTGGACTTCCTGGGAAGGAGGTGAATCCTGGTATTACTTTGAGGGTGGAGGTGTGAGCCTTTGGATTCCCTTGTTGCGGATGCAGACATCATATCCATTTATTTGTTGGTTGAGAAAATGTGCATATGTTTATATGTGTGTATTGTTGTAAATATTGTAACGCTCTATATTTATAAAGCTCCATAGATAGTATGATTATTTGTTGGGTGAAGCAAATGTGTATGTGTATATATGTGGTTATTATTGTAAATATCGTAATGAGTTGTGTTATAAAGCTTCAGTAAGCAATATGTTTGTCATGTTTTAACAGATGGTCATTGTAAATATTGCAACGAGCTATGTTATAAATCTCCATGGAAAGTATGTTTTGTTTTCAGCAATATTTTTGGTTATAAGTGTCATTGAACACCGAGGATGGTGTTCCCCCAAGGAAGAGGGTTTTGTAAAATCCCTAGTTAAAAATCAATGTAAAAAAAATATAAGACCATGGTTGATGGGACACGTATTCCAAGCTGAATGGTGGGAAAAACATCATAGTGGGTGTTCACTTCGCTTATTATGGCTAAAGGAAATTTGCAAACGCAATGGCTAAGGCTTTGGAAAGGTAAAATGGAATTTTTGGCACATTTATTTATGGAAATAATGGAAATTAGGAGAAAAGGGAGGTGAAAGGTCATAGGTTGCATGTGAGGAGGAAATTGATAGAAAATAATGGAAAATGAAGAAAATAGAGGCCTAATTGATAAAAAGGCTTATGAGTATCAGTTGGTAACCTTTTGTCAACCCAATTTTGGAGCTATCTCATTATTCTCTCTCTCTCTCTCTCTCTCTTGGACACACAGAGTTTTCTTGGAGCACTTTGGCATTAGATCAAGAAATGAAAATAAGGCAAGAGGAAGGAATGAAAAAGAAATGAAGAGTAGGATCAAGTAGCTACAACAGTATTCTTTGTAGGTATCAATTTGCATGTGTGTTTTCCTTGCTAGATTTGGCATGCATAGTATTTCTTGTGGTTCTTTGTTGTCATGGAATGGGTTTTTCCAGGTGTGACAGTGTTTTCAGCCTAGCCTTTCCATTTCCATATATCCGTGGTGTGAGAGGGTTTTCATGTTTTTGTTAACATGGATTGTTGGATGGATTCGAAGATGAGTGAGGTGGATCTCTAAATGATAAAACACATGGCCTAGTAACCCTTGAACTGGACTGTGGGTTGTGGTAAAGCCAAATTTTGTGTTGCCTCGGTGGGCCTAGGAATACTTGACCAGAGAATGGAGGGATATACAATAAAGCCTAGAGGTGGGTGTTCTCCATTAGGCCTAGTAATCCCAAAATAGGATATGTGGTAAATCCTGGAGAGCGGGTCTCAGCTTAGGGCCTAGTGATCCGGTGTAGATTGCAGTAAATCCTGAGGGATTAGGATACAAGAAAATTCCTCAAGGTGTCGGTTAAGAAATCTGGTGGAATCCATGTTTGTTTTGGCCTAGTGATTTGATGGAGATCATGGTAAAGCATGTTATTACATGTTCATTGTGTTGGCCTAGTGATTTGGGATGGATTACAGTAAATCTTGGTTTCTATTGATAAGGGTAAGGTGGTTTAGCCTCGGGATTCCCTAGTTGGTTCTTTTGGTTTGAGTCCCACATTCACGCTTGGAATATGGCACGGGAGTGAATGGTTGAAGAGATATTTGGCTCAACCATTTTATGGTCGGGTGGAATGTGGTAGTCCCATCCCGAGTTGGATTTTACATTCATTATAAGAAGTTATTTCCTTGATATCTTATGTATAAATGTATCGGTTTATATGTGTATTTTATGGTTGATGTATCCTTGATATTTCTATTGTTATTATGTTGGTTATAAGCATGTTTTATGACAGTGACTATGTATGGATCTCATCATATTTTTACTTGTAAATGAATGAAAAATGTATTCATGACCTAATAGATTATAATGCAACTAATTATATAATGGAACAATGCTTCTCAGTGATTTCAGATAAGTATGAGACCCATATGCTTAAATCCATTGTTTATACCTGTAGATTGCATTGATGCCAAGTGTTTGAAAGAATGTCAGTCCTAGGTGGGGATGGTCAGGCCTAGTCCTGGAGTTAGTTTTTGGTTTATTAGTCTTGTGATCATGTGTTTAATGGGTTATGGAAGTTACAGGGAGTTCTGGGGAGTGGTAGGAATTATGGGCTTGAAAAGTGCCTTAAATCTTGCAAGCCCTGGGACATATCTGCTGGAAATAGTCCCTAAACGCAAGCATGCAAGCTTGTGGGAGCATCCAAAACCCTCTATACATTGGCATGCCCATAGCATGGGAGATTCCAAAGGTTTGATAGCTTAAAAACTCAATGGGACCCAGGGCGTGATACCTTAGTGGTTGGGATGACTCCTGGGAGCATTGTTGCTAATGTGGAAGGTATGTTTTATGTGTTTCCATCGATTCCACTGCTTAAGGACACCTAGGAGGTTGAATTGTATTATAGTAGCCTCTCATCACATGTTTACCCCGGTTCTTAGCCATAATAACACTTCCACATTCTTTACTTGTCTTCTATCAGGGACTATGAGAGCCAACATAAGATGTTCATTGATCACGGACAACCATGGGGGGATATTGTTATTAATCACTACTATAGACCAAACAAAATACTTGGTATTTTGGATGGAATATGGGTTGCCGCCATCCATGGATATGATGGGTCATAGACTTCGTACTTCATGCTTGAATTTTTCATGCCATATGTCCTCTATATGATTCATGGTTATTGAATCTATTGGGATTTGCATAACTCCTGACAACCTTTTGTGTAAGGCATGTCATCCCTAAAGCATAGCTAATTCTTTGCAATGAAAGAGTATTTGAATCCTTGGGATTATAGGCATGTGCCTCAATATCTTATGAGGAGGACCATGTGATTTTCCTTCCTTTTTTTAATTATGGTACCTATCGTACCCACATTTTGGGCATATCCCTTTGTTTGCATATTCTCCTCTATATAGAATACAATAATTCGAACATGTATGATATGATATGTACTCAACACCCAACATTTTCAACAACTTCTTTGCCTCTTCACAGCTACCTGGCAAGATATTATCACTTAGAAGAACCTTATCTTTGAATATCATGTCGTTTGTGGGGAAATAATTGTACAGTGTCAATATTTAACATTCATAAAATCTACCATTTTTAAATTTGATTGTTTGACAAAATATAAGGAACATGATCAATCATGCAATTCAATTACCTTAATATTTCCAAGAAACATCCATTTGACATGCAAAACTTTGCTTTCACGTGTTACAGCAAAATCGTTGTCCCTAGCTAAGTAGACTTTGACTTGCCTCCAAGTCCAAAGAGAGGGCTGGTGGAAGCAGATTTCAAGCTTTCGAATAAGGTATCAGTGATATGAGAATCATCCCCTAGCTCATTATTCTATAATGCGTCTAAGAACATTGCCTCCATGGCAGTCATATCTCGTAAGTAATCATACATACCAACCTCCATTTGATTTCCTCCATTTCCAACTTGTGATGAAAAACTAATATTGTTGTAGTCAGTCCTAATTGGTGAATTTGGGCGTTGTGTGAATTGAATAAGTGGTTGATTCAACCATTCTTTGCATGCTTCCTCTTTGATTCTTACTCTTAATGTAGCCTTCTCTTGAGTTCACATTGTAGTGAGGTGCTTCGAAAGGTGGTAGGTGGGTCGCTCGCCATCATTAGAATCCTAATTTCAAAAAATATTGAACGTCATTAGTAAAATATCAATGATATTAGTAAGCATACCAATGCAGTTGGTTTTTTGAAATTACATTATACCAAACAATTATTACCATCATTGATCCAGGATTGCAGTTGGAAGATTCCATGTTCTAATTGGTAGGGTGAAGAGGTTTTCCATTTTCATCTACCAATTTCTTGCAATATGATGCTCCTAATAAGAGTTTCTGATGCTTTTGAAAATATGGAGTAATATTTTTTGCATCTAAACTTGGTTATGAATAAGGTTCCTACAAATTTAGATACATTTTTATTAAAATTGACATAGATTACAAATAAATAAATTCAATTAGATAATCAAAATATAAATAAAATATGAACTTTGCAAAGATGGAAAGGGAGAACTTCATGAAGAACTTTGATCAGTAATATAGAACGAGATGGAATTTGAAGAATTGGTCATTTGATATTATCGAGATTTTGTCCTTGCATTTGAGAAAAATCAGAAATAAAAAATTGTGTGCATATCCAAAATTAACCTTGACAACCATATAACCATAATCTAAATTTCGATATAGTTTTCAATCCATTTATCTAGAATAAGGCGACTTTAAGCAGAAAATTTATACTATGAACCATTGTAATTCATGTGGATGCATTCTACAGGATAATTTGATAATAATGTGTCATTTTATGCGAAATTAAAATTTTAGAGAGCTTTTAAACCAAACCATTGTGCTTATCAAAACAAAGTGCACTGATGTTTTTAAAACACTAATAGCCTCAGAGCATTTAAATAATACCTGCACCAGTTTTCAGCATTTCGAAAAAAAATATGTTATCATATCAGTGATCTTCTACAAAAACACACTTATGTGTTTCAAAAAACACAACACTGCTACACACATGTTTCCCGATTTAAAAAAAAAATAAAAACAAATTCAACCAACTCAATGCTCTTACACAATCAGAGCACCAATTATTTTAATAGGAAACTACACCTTGTTTTAAAAAATAAATCGCAATCGTTTCGAGGTTTCGAATATATATTATATATATATATATATATATATTATAATATATAATATTATATGTATAATTTATTTATTATAATATATATATATTATAATAATTTTATCATGTCAGTGCGTTAAAAAAATGCGTCGTGGCTAATTGTTGGTTGCGTTTTTTTATGAATGAACCAGTGTGCTTGACTATCGAACACACAGATGTTGCAAAGAAATTGAAAAAAAAAACACCATTTTTTTTCTTTTTAAAATCAAAATGAGCAGCAATTGAACTTTCGAAATCTAATTTCATAAAGTTTTTTAAATAGTAAAATATTATTCATCATTTCATTATTTTACCAAAATGTCAAGTGAGTGATTTGCAAGAGAGACATACTAAGATCATTGTGCAGCAGCAAAATACTTTGGCATAGTAGAACTATTCAGAAGATCAAAGCTTACAGGTATGGTGATTCAGTCAAAATCCTGCATAGTAAATATTTTAAATTTTAATGTTTATTTTACTAATAAAAAAAATTACAATTGTTTTTAGGGTTTAATTAAACTAGAGATCATTTGCAAGAGAGACATATTGAGAGCGTGGTGGAGCCATAAAATATTTCGGATCTACCGAAAGATCAGAAGTTGAAAGGTATGGTGATTCAATCAAAACCCTAGAGAGAAAAAACTTTAAATTTTGCTGTTAAAATATTTTACAATTTTTGTTAGATTTATTCACAATTCAAAATAATAATAATAATAATTAAAACCACAATATAATAGAAATTTACTATAGATTTTATCAGTAAAATTTTTTGCAATCTGCTTTCCTATTTAAATTTATTTAAACTTCAAAAAATAAAAATTAAAAAAAAATCAATACTTACCTTAAAACCTTGCTTCTTCCTGCAAGCTTTCACCTTAAGGTTTAACTTCCTCATCCACTTCACAATTAGGGTTTTTCAATTTAGGGATTTTAGATTTAATGAGTTTGTATACTTACTACATATAAGGAATTTAACTGTAGGTTTTAACCTTGTACAGAAATTACTTGCATACGAATTCTAAAACACATAAAATTAAACAATGCGAGAGCATAACACATAAAACACATATATACAGAGATTTTCCCCTGGATCCCAACAACGGGACTACCAACGTGATTTTTTCCATTATGTTCCTTTCAATGTTACAATACATATTTATACATGCCAAAGCATCCAATACCATGGATCGGAAACCATCGCATCCAAAACCATGTGTGAAAACCACGGACAAAACCATAAGTAGGTCCGTCCAACCTAATATATGGTCCAAAAACAATTTCCCTAGGGCGCTGCCCCAGACCCAGTAAAGGGGGGCTATTCACCCCCCTCGAATCCCCTAGACAGAGGGGGTGACACCCCCCCAATACGCAATCGGTGCAACGAAGGGGAGGCTCTGCCCCCCCTCTAAGCCCCCGGTTCACTACGTAGGCTAGTCATGGAAAGAATATAACACAACCCGAAATTCTCCCACTTGTTGTTTTTTTTCCATAGGGGACCATAAGAGAGCTTAGTCATTTATCCAGCCCTACAATGCCCATTGTTTCTCTACACCAAGAGAACTTCTCAGAGCTCACAGATTTTTTCAATGCATCTATAGTATTCTTCAAAGTGTCCATCTTTACCAACAACACATTTTTGTCTTCTATCATATCTCTCACAAAGTGATACTAAACATCAATATGCTTTGTCTTTGAATGATAAGTAGGGTTCTTTGCCAAGAAAATTGCACTTTTTTTGTCACATTCTATCCTTATAGCTCCCTATACTAATGCCATTCTTGAACACAATCTCTGCAACCAAACTGCTTCCTTGCTTGCCTGAGTGGCTGCCATGTATTATGCCTCTGTAGTTGATAGTGCCACTACAGATTACTTCTTACTCATCCAACTAACTGCACCTCCAAATAGGTTAAACACATACTCACTTGTAGATCTTCTCTAACCCAGATCTCCAACCCAGTCTGCATCAACAAAGCCACGAATATCCAACACTCTGTCCAATCCTAGTCTTCCTTGATAGCATAAGCCATAATCACTAGTGCCATGCAAATACCTGAAAACCTGCTTCATTGTTGTCCAATGCTCATTTCCAGGTTTTGACATAAACCTACTCAATACTCCCACTGCGTGTGCAATATCTGGTCTAGTATAGACCATCACATACAGCAGGCTACCGACTGCACTTGCATATGGAACATGGGACATGTCCTCTTCCTCTTCTTATGTCTTGAGACATTGTTCAGCAAATAACTTTACACCTACAGGAATAGGAACCTTACGAGACATGTCCTCTTCCTCTTCTTATGTCTTGGGACACTGTTCAACAGATAACTTTACACCTACAGGAATAGGAACCTTCACCGATTTACTATCTTGTACACTAAACCTCTACAATATTGTCTCAACATACTTCCTCTAGTTTAACCTAAGCTTCCTCTTTTCCCGATCTCTTTTAATTTCCATGCCCAAAATATAGTTTGCAGCACCAAGATCTTTCTTATCGAATTTGGAGGACAATTCGGTCTTCAAATCCTCAATAATTTCTTTGTCATTTCCAACCATCAACATATTGTTGGCATTATGATACAAGTATTTTCCTTGATGGCAACTCTACAGGTCAACTCAATTTTGATAAAATGCTAACAGGAATATTCAGAGGCAATAGGGCAGTGGTACAAAGAATCGGGAAGATGGAACTAAGGTCTATTGATCAGAATAAAGAAGTTGAAGGAAGAAGATGATGTAAGAGCAGTTTAAGAGATACACGCAAGTTCACTTGGTCTAAGCAGCGTATACACGCAGGTACTTAGAACAAAAATAGTGTATAACATACACATGCACTCCCACAGAAGGCAGCATGTACATGTTGAAAATCATGGTTTTCGTCTGAGGTATTTGGCCCAAGGTATCTTTGGACCATGATATTGACCCTAGGTATTTAGTTCGAGGTATTCAATCAGTGGTATTTGATCCAAGGTATCGATCCTAAGTGGATTCGGTCCATGGTATTGAGAAAGGCCAAAAACTGTATAAAGAAGAGAGGATCATAAGGCCATATGTGCAAGTGAATAATATAAGGAATACTTCTATCTGAAGTATATTTTATGTTGCAGGGTTATGTTTGGGACTAGATCTGAAATATTTATGTGCACCTTGAGTTCAATATTGGATCAGGATCATGACACCTAAAATGACTTATTATTGAATGATCTGATATTGGTTGAGGCTAGATCTGATGTTTTGCATCTATTTTATTCATTATCTATCATGATATGGGTTTGTCTGAAGTCTGGAATTGCAACAAATTTCTAAGTAATATTTTCAGATCTGTACACAGGTTCGTCTCGGCAAAAGAGCATATACACGCAGGTTTTGTTTCTTCAAGTAGTGTATACAAAAGAAAGGCTTGATGTTCAGAGACGACTGATCTATCAAATCAGTATTGCTAATCTATTGCTACTGCTATTTTACTATTGTGTGTCAATGAAATATTCTTAGATCTGAATGTAAGTATGAATGCATAAGGAGGTTGATATTTGATTGATTATATAAGTGAGAAGAAGTGTTTTCTATTTTTTTCCTGTGTACAGTTCTGTAAGTTGGTTGTATATGTTCAGTACATTGCTGGTTGGTACAGTTTGTGATTCAGAGATTTTATGATTAAGAATCTTTAGAGGTCTACGCAGGTTGGGCTGAAGGAAGTAGTGTATACACACAAGTTTTCTTCATTGAAGTAGCATATACAGTGTGACACATGAATTTTTAAGGTTTCAGTTGGTTCTTAATGTTGATACAAGTTTCTGGGTTTAGCACAGTGATCTGATTGTTTCAGATTAACTTCATGTTGGTTGATGAAGTTTTAGTTTCTAAATTTCTGATGGGTTATTGATGAGTCAAGGTCTTCATATGTCTTGATATGTGCCAGAAGCATCCAATCTGAAAATTCATGAAACGTGATCCCTGGTGGAAGATTGGAGCTTTTATGTAGGCTAGCACCTACGTACTACTAAACATATTGGCTAGTACAAGAGCAAGGGGGTTGTAGCTCCCTTCCAGTAGAAGCTGGAGAACAAGAGAAGGTTGTAACCTTCTGCGGGTATAAGCCTGCGTACTAGTATGAGTCAGCACTAGTACAATATTTTAAACAAATTTTCTTATTATTAAAATAAGACAGAGACAACAACAGCAGGTGGTTTTCACCCACATTGGGTTTCCACCTTAAATCTTGGTATTCATGTGTGTTGCTTATGTGTAATGGTTTATTATGTTTATACTGCACATGGTTACTATTTAATGATTGATGAAGTACTGATGCACTGATTAAAGATCAGCATATGATGAATTAACTTAATCATAAGTTTACTGTATAAATGTTGGTTGCCTTAAAGACAGTTGCGTGTACACGCTAATTCCCTCCTCTGAAGTAGTGTATATAAATATGATTATGAAAAAGAAAAATTCTTGATCTGATAATACTGATTCACCCCACCCCCCCACCTCCCCCCTCTTAGTATTATTTCCAACAATTAGTATTAGAGCCAAGTTCTTCAAAAGAATCTTGATCGCTTGAAGGAAGATCCATCAAGATGAATAATCACGAAAGCATGGGATCCATCATATAGCCAATTGTAGAGCAATAAAAAGGGTCTCTTTCACCTCTAGTTACCTCACATTAATATGTCAATCTGGGAACGTCTGGCTATTTCAAAGAGTGTCTTAGTCTGAGGCTTAACACTTTTCAGATTAATGCTTGTAGTATAGTTGTTTAAAAACTATGAAAGCAAATAGATGCGTGTCTACACCTTAACTACTTCAAAAGGCTAAATCACACCAAGCATTGCATCAGTCAAAGGTTCGGTAGCAATAACCCATCCTTGTCATAACTGATGAGAACAGATCTAAGGTCTGGGAGTCAGGTAGCAGATGCTGGGGCTCACTACAGCCTGAGATCATCCTTAATGAATAGAAATGAAATGGCAAGTAAAGGAAATAGCAATGAAATAGAACAGCACATCAGCCAAGGGTTTGGTAGCAATAACACATCCCTTTCATAGCTGATGGGAGCAGATCAGAGGTCTAGGAGCCAAATAGCAGATGCTGATGCTCACTACAGCCTGAGACTGTCCTTAAGAAATGGCGAGTAAATGAAACAGTAAATCAGCAATCTGGAAATGGAACAACAATTGAAATGGAACAGCAACTAAAATGGAACAGCAACTAAGATGGAATAGCAACTAAAATGGAACAGCAATTCAAATGGCACAGCAACTAAATGGAACAGCAATTCAGAAATGGAACAGTAGTTGAAATAAGCAGTAACCAAATTCGTCAAGTTGTAACTCTATTTAATCACTCCAATCAAAACATCAACCCTTCACTCTTAGAAGATATACACACACTATGGAACAGCACTACCGATTAAAACCATAAAAACATGACGTGCTGAATCTAATTTCGTTATTGCTCTAAATAAAGCATACGATTGCATCTCAAAGTGAAAGCAGTAACATTTAAGGATTCAATAATCATGTGAAATCAGACTTTCCAAGATAACTGTTGTGATACTAAAGCATAATCGCATCAAACTTTGTAATGGAATGACAGTATCTTGTAGAGATTAATCAACACTTAAAGGATTGGCAACATGGTACAGCGTCAATATCAGACTTTTGTTTGCAGGAACATTAAACGAGTTAAACATAACCAAGCATGTAATATAAGGTTCTTAAAATACAACAGATTACCAGATTACATCTATGAACAAACCACACAGAAACCATGCGTAATGGTACAAGAGCAAGTGTCCTCCAGGGTCAGGCCCTTAGCCTCCAGGGGTACACCGCTTAAGATTGATCCAGGCTCAAAGATAAAAGAGTAACCAAGTTTGTATTAATGCATGAAATAAAATTACAGGAACTCAAGTCTTCAACAGAACATAAAGATCATAGTCTTGATCTTCCTTAAAAGAAATTACATAAAAAGTCCTCTCTGCTAGCCAACAGCGCTATCCCTTATATAAGGAAGATGGCGGATATATCTAGATATAGAAAATAGATAAAATAGTGATCCCTCAGGATCTAATATCTTGAGGGATTCGCAGAATCGTTAATCCTGCGTCACTTCTTTCCTTTTCTGCGCCGAGCTGATATCTCCACTTCCTTTCCTAGGTTCATCCATTTTGATCCGGTTTTCTTGCGGTCTCCTGTCAAAGGGACAACAGTTAGCTCATCCTTGTCTTTTCCTTTGGAATGGCCACCTTCTTTTTTTCCTCCCTCCTGCACATAGGAATGACAATTATCAGTGTTTCCTATTAATCTCTCGTGTTTCATTATAAATCCTCATCATTATCTAAGTTTCTAATGCAAAAGGCTTTTAAGTTCTAATGAAAAGATACTAAAATAACCATCAGAACATACCTTCCTTGATACTCCACACACCCCCCAGCTTACCCTTTTTCATGGCCTCATGAAAACATTGTAGTTGACATGAAAAGTAGTGAGGGAGTAGGCTGGAGATGGAATCTCATGTGGGGGCCTACAGCCGTGATGCGAAATTAAATGATCAAAGAAATGGCTTGTTTGGCCCACAGGCATCTCATACAGGGCTTGGTATCCGGGTGCAGGATGCCAAATGATTGGACTCCGGAACTTATATCCTAACCAGGATGGCCCTGCCCTCAAAACAATTTTGCCATAGAGGGGGAATCTGTTAGCAGCAAGCTTAAAATTCTCATACTTAAATGGTTCCCTGAGCTGGATGTTCGGATTAGATACTCGTTATCGAATTTTAGCTGCTTCAACCGCAGGGTCTTTAATGGAGGAGAAGAATTCAAGCCCCTGCCGAATGATTGCTTCATGCATGGGTCCTAATGCTTCAATCACTCCTGGAGCCCTCATGAGATTTGTATGTCTCCTCCATAACTGTTCTGGGTCTCTAGGCTCAGCTCTTACCCATAGATCTAATCTGTTTTCTTGTCTTTGAAAAGCATTGTAGGCTTTAAGCCATTTAATTTGATT